>OMLB01012327.1:3499-20416 GCA_900302555.1 Myripristis jacobus | reverse complement strand
TACATGGTGGTCATAAAGGGATGGACATGGTCAGAAACAATGCTCAGGTAGGCTGTGACATTTAAACAATACCAAATTGGTACTAAGGGGCTCAAAGTGTGCCAAGAAAACATCCCCCACACCATTACACCACCACCACCAGCCTGCACAGTGGTAACAAGGCATGATGTCTCATTCTGTTTACGCCAAATTCTGACTCTACCGTCTGAATGTCTCAACAGAAATTGAGACTTATCAGATCAGGCAACATTTTTCCAGTCTTCAACTGTCCAAATTTGGTGAGCTCATGCAAATTGTAGCCTCATTTTCCTGTTTTTAGTGGAGATGAGTGGTACCCGGTGGGGTCTTCTGCTGGTGTAGCCCATCCGCCTCAAGGTTGTGCGTGTTGTGGCTTCACAAATGCTTTGCTGCATACCTCGGTTGTAACGAGTGGTTATTTGAGTCAAAGTTGATCGTCTATCAGCTTGAATCAGTCGGCCCATTCTCCTCTGACCTCTAGCATCAACAAGGCATTTTCGCCCTCAGGACTGCGGCATACTGGATGTTTTTCCTTTTTCAGACCATTCTTTGTAAACCCTAGAAATGGTTGTGCATGAAAATCCCAGTAACTGAGCAGATTGTGAAATACTCAGACCAGCCCGTCTGGCACCAACAACCATGCCACGCTCAAAGTTGCTTAGATCACCTTTCATTCCCATTTGGAGTTCAGGAGATTGTCTTGACCAGGACCACACCCCTAAATGCATTGAAGCAGCTGCCATGTGATTGGTTGATTAGATAATTGCATTACCAAGAAATTTAACAGGTGTTCCTAATAATCCTTTAGGTGAGTGTACATACTATAATGAGTCCTTTGAACTGTAGAGGAGATACACATCATGAGGTCAGTACCTTTGTTTTCAGACAGGCCATGGATGTGTTCGGTGTGGAGCGGCTGGCCGGGGGTGAAGGACTGAGCCGAGCCAAAGTCAACAATCTTCAGCTGCTTGCCGTCGCTCACCAGCATGTTGTCTGACTTGAGGTCCAGGTGGATGACACGGCGGCCGTGCAGGTAGTCGACAGCGCTCAGGATCTGAACCAGCAGCTCAGCAACGTCAGTCTCTGCATACACATCTCTGAGAGGGGAGGAATGTAGACCGAAGTGAAAAAATGGAGGATGGCGTGTGGGACAAATGAATGAGATGTGATACTAATAATCAGTGTAGCAGTAACTTCTTCTGGGCAATCACAGTGTTTGTTAAAGGAATATTCCACTGTTTTGGGCAAAATACCCCTTTTCTGTCTTACCCAGACTAAGACAAGATATTCAATACCATTTTCACCTCTGGTTGTTCAGTGGTTTGGTTCCTATGTGCTAGCTTAGCATAAAGACTTGAAGTCTATAGGAGTCATTAGCCTAGCTCTGTCAAAGTGAAAATAGGGTAAATAAGAGAGCTGCAGAGTTGCTGTAAGGGTTTTTTTTCACATTTTGCCCAAAACATATGAGTATTCCTTTAACAATGTTTTTACTATGCACATTATAGCCAAAACACTCATCAAATATCATAAAATTGCATCAAAACAGACCAAATAGACTGTCTCATTAGGTAACTGAGACCTTACATCATTCTTCCTGCCACTTTACAGTGTCAAGAGTTTGG
This sequence comes from Myripristis jacobus, assembly GCA_900302555.1. Taxonomy (NCBI): domain Eukaryota; kingdom Metazoa; phylum Chordata; class Actinopteri; order Holocentriformes; family Holocentridae; genus Myripristis; species Myripristis jacobus. Next base: position 18,776 of record OMLB01012327.1, on the reverse strand, counting down.
CAGAGGGCCAAGTTTGCCCTGTGGGGAAAGATCTGTTGCACAGTCCTGCTATGTTTCTCATCTCCTGAGACTGAACAGAGCGTTTTATTTTGGAGTCATACAGCGGCCACTTCAGTCTGTGTTATTTCTCAAAAAAGCCCCTCTGGAGAAAAAAAGGAGATTAAACAGAGACTTAGGGGGCTTTCTTATTGGGGACTCGGGACTTGAGTCCACTTGGATGAGGTGGTCTCGAGTACAGTCCAGTGCAACTGGGCATGGTCTGCATTGTGTGTGAACACTACTGTACTAAACACCAGAGTGGTGTGCTTCCTCTCTTGATTCATTCTGAAGTTTGCTCGGCCACCATGCACGCTTTCTCTCAATCTCTCTCTCTCTCTCTCCCTCTCTCTCTCTCTCTCTCTCCATATTGGAGTGTGTAGAAATGCAAACATGCTTGGGTGTGGAACAGCATACCTAATGTGAAACTCACCCATAATTTAGAGAATTTCCACTGTAATGGATAAGGTCCCTTGATAAAGTCTACTCTTTACATGACCAAATGTTTTCTGTGACACTCTGACCGATTTATCTCTCACAAGAAAACAATGTGCAAGTACACACTGATACTGTTGTTCTTGTATTTGATGCTTCCATAAAAGACTTTTCTCAAGAAATGCCAGCATGCTGGGTGCATGACTGTTACACTGCAGAGAGAGCAATGGTGTGTGTATGCGTGTGTGTGTGTGTGTGTGTGTGTGTGTGTGTGTGCTACCACTCCTGCTGAGCAGACCAGTAACAAGTATTATTTGCAGAAATAATTTCTTTCTTTTTAATCCAGTGAGAGTACCAGAAGGGTAGGATTAAAATGATCAGAACAAATCAAGTAGTGTTAGATAAGTTGTCCGTCACATATAATTAATTTTATGGCATTCTTTGCACTACTCTACTTAGGAAAAAAACAATCATGGACTTTGAATCACTCGTTCAGTGTTTGCTGCCATGAAAGTAAAGGCACTATGAGTTTATGATAAAGCTGTGAGTCTTAATTTACATTTGTTTAGGAATCAGAAATGTTTTGAGGAGAGAATCATCTGTTTTTGAAATACTAATGGAGAATTTCAGGAATATTTTTTTCCAAAATGGATATATAGTGTCATTCCTATGGATAAGAAACAGTTCACATAATATTTGATCTCTGTTTTGACTGTTTTTCTACCTTGCAGCGAGGCTGTAGAGCAGCTCTTCACCAGGACAGTGCTCCTCCACTAACACCAGGGAGCAGGGAGTGATGTAGGCGGTGTGCAGCTGGACCAGGTGGGGGTGGTGGAGCCTCTTCAGCAGCTGGTACTCCCTCAGCACCAGCTGCCTCTGCTCCGCCTGGTAAGGGGTAATCTTGGCCGCAAACATTTGCCTGCTCTGCTCATCTCTGCACTGGACCAACACACTGAAGCGACCCCTGGGAGAGACCAAAAGAAAGAGTGAGAGAGGAAACTCTGAGACAACCTGGTGCCTGAGAGAGCAGGAGACGGAAGATACACACATGCACAGACTGAATTGGGGGGAGACCTGCACTGATATTGGTCTTTTATTAATTATCAGATATTGATCAGGCTCAAGTCCACTGTTCATGTCACGGAGGTTCCTCCCTGATCACAGCTGTATAAAAAACAGTGTATAAAATTACAATTAAATTTTTATATTCATTTATCTAGTTGCCAGTTAATTATTTTTGTATATCAACTCTTTATTATTAGGAAGCAATGAATCCCAGAAATTTTCTGCCATTGAATAAAATAGGACATCCGGCCATTAAGAGCTGCCAAATGTAAAATAATTGCAATACTGGATCGTTCTAGTGCTGCATGTTTTTTCAGCCTGACTTATACAGTAAAGTAAATAATATCAAGAACAAATGAGTTAAAGAACAAATACAGTACATACAAATCAAAACTTGTTTAGGAGCTAGTAAGAATATTTTTTGTGAGATTTCTACCTGTTGATCTCAGAGAGGAAGCTGTATGTCTTGTGTGTTCCTGACCCACTGGCCTTTGACCCCAGGGACTCAGTCTGGATGAGAGGAATGTGAGTCTCTGTAAAATACAGCAAATTCAATTTAAGATATTGTGAATGGTTACTGTGTATTATACTGTATTGGATATTGCATTGTCTATATTACTGTATTGTCTTGTGTAGAAATGCTACTGGTTTACTATATTCATTGTATCTGATAATGTTAGATCATTGCTGAAAATATGTCATACACATAAAATCAACAAGGCTAATTCCTAGTGCATGGAAAAGTGTCAGTTAAACTAAATCTGTTTCTGATTTACTGTGGCTGGTCACTGATAAAAAAAAAAGACCACATAAAACAAAAATCACACATATGTGCCAATGGAAAACAAAGTATTTTTCCTTGCCTTCAGGATGAGTAGCCATAACAACAGGCGGCGAGGAGTCACTGAAAGGTCCTGCTCCTGTCTTGGTGATGCAGCCCACCCTGAACACATAAGAAGCTCCTCTAGGTAAGTCCCTCACCACAAAACAGCTGTCGGTCACCTCCTCGGACAGGACCCTCCATTCCCCACCTGAGGAGAAACACCACATATAGTATTTATTGCAAGAACTGCTCTATACTCACACATTTTATTGCCTCTGCATTAGATTCTGGTATGGCTTAGCAGTGACATGGTTGGATACCAAGCTATTGCTGCCGTAAAATTTCAAGGGAAAGAGGGTTTACATCCTTGATTCAAGACTCCAAAGTAAACCAGTAAACATGGACAAGATAGTCATGTTTTCATGTGCCTAGATGTAGCACAGCAAAGGTCCCATATTATTCAGTTTGTATGTTATTTTTTTCAAATATACTATATTCTCAGGATATGAATGATACTCTTCGTGATGTCTTGGAGCTAAACATATTTTACTTAAAAGTGTATGTCGAAGGAGTCAGTTCACATGCTATAAACTCGCCTGATTGGATGGATTTTAGTGATAGTTTAGTGAGGGGAGCTAATCCAAGCTCAGTCCAGCTGTGATATGCTGACTGGTCATTGCCCAAAATTATGCCAAAATTACCTTTAATTAGTCTCTATCTGTATATAAACAGAGGAGAATTTGAATTCCTCATTATAGGACTCCTTTGATATAGTATATCCAACATGCATAACATACTTGGTTAATTTTATCATAATAGAAGCATTTTTATGCTGATGTATCTGTCACCCACCATCTGTGCAGTATTGTACACAGTAAACAGCAGTGTCAGTGGACAGGACTGGCCTCCACACCAACAGGACTCCACCTCCGTCCAGCTGGATCACATCAGGCCTGTTGGGACGGACTGAAAGCTCTGGAAAGCAAGAGGGACACACAGACACAGGTTTGTAACAAAATAAAGACAGAGGGATTTCAGGTCATTTTGGACAGGACATATGTCGCAGAAAGTAGTTTGATTTATACCTTTAGTCTTCTTGAACGCAGGTATTTTAAAGGAGGACAAGAGCTTGGAGGTCTTCTTTTTCGGGCTCTCAAGACCAGTGCTACGGCCCCGTTCAGGTGGGATGGGAGTGGATCCTTTTACTATTGGTCCTGTGACAAACAACATACAACCCCAAGAGGAGTGAACACTACTCAGGATACAATAACAGTCAAAATGTACCATATTGCATTTACCATTGCATTTGCGATCTCCAGTATGTTAGTAGATTTCCACAACTCTGAGTTTTAAGAAATTATAAACAACTGCTGATAAAGATCCCAACCCATGTCTGTTTTACACTTTTAATTTTAATCTTTATGTGGATGCTGGTCAGCAAAATTACATGAGAAATGATAGTATGAAATGAAGATGACTTGCAATAGCTCACCTCCTGTATTCAGGTCCTCCTTACTAGAGGACTTGGTAAAAAGCTTTGTCAGGCTGGAGGCTGATGCTCTCATCCTCTTCCTCAGAGACATGGTGGGGGTGTCTGGCTTCATGATTTCTCCTAGTGTCGGTCCCAACTCTGCGTCCTCCAGCTGCGAGTAGGAATGGCCTGTCCAGGACTGCCTGCGGAAGATATTTAGTAGTCCCAGCTTGGGTGACTTTCCTGTGGGTGGTCTGACATCAAGAGCTGGAGCTGATGCGTGCCTCTGGAGGGCATGGCCTTCCTTCTTGTCCTTGGCTCTGGGAGGCCTCTCTGGGGCCTGGAGAGAAGAGACGCTAGAACTGGGGCTGGGACTCACTGGCAGGATTTTCTCCAGATGACCATTACTCCTTGTAGATAAGTTCGGGTTTGAGCGTGTGCGGTTCCGCGGTGGTGCCTGAGGAAAAGCACCCCTGGATTCAGATTTCTGCTGGAGAGAACGAGGGGACGGTGAGATAAGAGGCTCCTCCTGGTCATCATATCCTTCTCTTTTCCCTGATCTGTATCTGGCTGTGAGATGACCATGACTCAGGTCCTCACAGGAGTCAAGTCTACTGGAAGACTCTGAGCCACCATGCTCCAAAATAAATGACTCAGCCAGAGAACCCTGAGAGCCAGTAAGGTTTTCCACCTCCATCTGTTCCTGATCCAACATGGGGCTCCTTCTGTCTCCAGCGAGGAGGCTTGAGCCAACAGAAACTCCACCAAGCGTGCGATTCCCCTGTGTGAGCGCAACAGAGCCCCTTCTTCTGGTTGCCCGTCCAGCACTTGGAGGGGCTAACAAGGTTTTCTCCACCATTTCATCTTCTGTAAAATTATCCCTCTGACTCTGAGCGCCCTGTTCCTCACCTGGCTTGTTGCGCTTTGGTGAGCTGGGAGATGGTTGAGAATACCGATCAAGAGACCTGCTCCTTCTCTGAGGAGGCAAGTTGGGATGGGTGAGACCAACTCCACTGTCAAAGGAACATGACTTCTGAATGACAGGCTGGACTGACCCCCGTCTCTGGCTACGGTTGGCCTCTGTCTCGTCCTCCACATATTCAATGAGAGGCTCATTTAGACGTCCCGAGAGGCTTCTGCGGAGTGGCTTGCGGCCTCTCTCTTGCTTTTTGACCTGGAATTTGTCCCTCAGCGTCATGTGTCTGGCAGACATGGGTGACAGCTGCTGAGATGTGTTGTAGAAAGTGCTGCGAATGACGCTGCCACGGGGGATACGACCCCCCTCACTACCTGAACCCTCGTCTCCTTCAGAAAGGTAAAGGGATGGGCTACTCTCCCTGCTGAACCTACGCTCCCTTTGGGGTGTGTGCTGGCATGACACATCTGATGACCCTACTGAAAGCCTGCTTAGACTCCTCTCTAGTACACTCCTCCTTCCACTCATTTCCCCATCCTCTTCCTCCCCTAATGTCGATTCCCCTCCTTCCTCTGCATCTAGGTGGAGTTTGGCAAATGGCTCAGGGATCTGCGCTCTCTCCATTAGAGGGTCATAGTCCTCCTCTGTCTCCTCCTCCTCCTCTGTAGGGCTGCAGTGCTGGAAGAAGTCCCAAGAGTCAGCCTCATCATACTCAGATGATGAGCCACTGCTCACCGATGTACTGCTGTGCTCCTGGGGCTCCCGGGGGACAGTGACAGCAGTCTCTCTGAGAGGGGCATCCAGTAGCTCAGGGATGGACCTCAAGGTCAGCACTGAACCAATACAGGTCAAGGAGCGCTGCCGAGAAAGATGGGAGTTAAAGTCATCATAAGAGATTTAGTCAAAATGTTTACTTATTAAAAATTTAAGTGACACTCTTAGTTAGAGCGATGTACAGTGACTCCAACAGTATAATCTATACCTAGATCCCCAGCATTATGAGCAATCAATAGCAGGGTCAGAAAGTCAAAGCCCCAGAACCAGCAAATATTAGGCAACAGTGAAAGGTATAGTGCAAGAGAAGGTGACTTACCTGCCATTTCCTTCTTGAAATGAAGACTTTCAAACTCCTAATGTTGATTTCATCAGTGTCTTCTCCTGCAGTTTCATCCTGTCATTGATGAATTGGGACGAGTTTATGATGAGCTGATGAACTCTTGAAACTAGAAAACCTTAATTAACAGATCTGGGGTGTGGCATGCTGTATGTCATCTCACCTGGAACCATTCATGGCTTAAACACTCAAAGGCAGATGGTCGCTTCCTAAGCAGACAAAAAACACAATACCTTAGATTAGTTGCTCTTAAAATTTGTATAGAAAAAAAGTAAGTACTTTTGTATTTTAGGCAGAAAATGTTTGGCTGTAACTGATTTGTCGTATCACAATGGGAATTTACCACACTTCTGCAAAAAGACCTATACACACGGGCATACTTATTGCTCTTGTCACATAATCATGAGATTTTTTTGTTCCCTTTGCATACAACTGACAGGTAAAGATTTTCTGGATTCACAGTTTGGTGTGTTGACGGCTTAGTGATTGGTACTGTAAGAGTGATAATGGCACAAGTTGCTTACTCTGGATCTGGCTGAAGGACCATACGGAGGAAATCCTGGGCCTCAGAACTCCTGCACAGAACATCTGGAGTATCCCAGTTCAGGGTCCCCTCACCCACTCTCAGCAGCGTAGCACGATCCGTCTCACCCACAAATGGGCATCGGCACATCAGACTACACCAAACATGATGTATACAGTCAACAGAAACTTAATATTTATATCTGCTGATTTTACATATCCTATTTTGAATTCTGAGGGTGTCTAAGTTTAAAAGTACAGTGATACCTACCATAAATAGGCCATAACACCCACAGACCTGAAATAAAGAACATATGTTATTTTCTCTAATGACCAAAAAGGTCATTTTTGCACGATTGATGTAAATTATTATTACTTCAACCTATTTGGAATAGCCCACCACTGAGTGTGGTATGCTAAATTCATAGTGTCAGGAATTTGCCAGTCACAGAAGAATACACAAAATAGATATTATGATGAGTTATATCGTGATAAATATATATATATCGTCAAATATATTGTTATATCATCATCGTCATAAATGGCAAACCCTAGCTATTCGTTTCTGTAAGGAAAACCACACAAAGTGTTTGCAAACACTTTTTACCCCAGGCTGATCATAACACTCACCAAATATCAGTGGCTACAGTGACTGGCTCTTGGTGAACAATCTCAGGGGCAACAAACTCTGGTGTACCAACTTTGCTGTACTGGTGTCTGGATGTGTCTATTTCCTGGCAGAAGCCAAAGTCACAGATCTTGATTTCATCTCTGGGTGGGTACACCATCAGGATATTCTCAGGCTGCAAGGATTATAGATGAAGATGCCATTAAGACATACAAAATAAAAAGCAGTACTGCTGTGAAAAAGTTTCAGAATTTTGAGAAGTCCTGTGATGTTACTTTGATGTCCAGATGCAGGATGTTCATGCTGTGAATGTGACCGACTCCCTCTAGGATTTGCTGAATATACAATTGAACCTGAAATGAAAATACAAGATATTTGTCAAGAGTTCTACACATTACACTCACATGACAAAAACTATTTTTGCAGAGGATACGTGTAAAATTGTACCTCTCTCTCTCTGACTGATCCCTTCAGCAGTAAATGGTCCAGAAGTCCATGAGAGCAGCAGCTAGAAACAAAGTTATGGAAATCTTACCTGAACACAGAGAGTTAAATACAGTAAAAGTTAGTGCAGGAATATATCGTGAGCATTTGGTGGGGAGGATACATTTCTGTGACCAAGACCAGAGTGCGTCTGGTGCAGAAGAAGTCCAGCAGGCAGGCCACTCTGGGGTGAGCCAGACGGGACAGTAAGTCCCTCTCCTGGAAGGCCCTGGTCCTCGTGCTGCTCCTCAGTGGTAGGAACTTAGCAGCAAAGACTTCACCTGTTCTTCTGTGGAACACACGCTTCACTACCCCAAAGGTACCCCTAAATCACAGAGGGATGGTAGAGTTCATATCAAGTCTAAGCAGAGGTAATGGCCAGCTTGGACTATGCCAATGTGATTTATAGGTTCACCTTCCAATTTCCTCATGAACATCATAGACAGAGAATAATTTCCTTCTCTTGCCCAACTCCACCTCTCTCTCCTGAGACTCCAGTAATCCTACAGAGAAACATGACAAGAAATCATGTTTCATCATCATTCAATCTTGTTTTTTTAAGTCTCAGTGTTATTGGTTTAGATATGTTGTTCAGAACTGAGAATGCTGTGTGTAACACTGAACAGGTATGGACCAAAAGGGATGAATGAGAATCTAGACATCAAGATACGCATATTTATTGTCAAGGTCCATTGATTGTGGACAATGTGTAGCAGTGCAAAGTAATCAAAATTAATGTCTCACCTTCTTCTACTGTAAGCTGGGCCTGACATGAAGCATGTCCGGAGTCATTATAGGAAAAGCAGGTGTATATGCCACTGTCCTCACCCTCTGGACACAGTACAGTCACTGCACAGCGGGCACCATGCTGTATTATCTCCACATTCTCACTGGCAGAAAGTTCCTCCCCATCCTTCCATCATAGAAGAAAGAATGATGTTTTTATGAAGGCTAGCGACAAGGCTTAACATGGAGACTCTTAGACATGCGCAGCTCCTACCTTGTACCACTGTATCTGTGGGGTGGGCCTTCCTGTGATGATGGCAGTGAAGGTAGCTGATTGGCCGGGCTCTACACACAGGTCCTCAGGGGGTACATGAATGGAGGGAGGAACTGGACAGAAAATTGGATCACTTAGTGACCATCTGAAGTATGACAACAGCCATGCTCTTATGTTCAAGTGACAAGAGTACCATCTAAAATCTCCTGCATTGGCTCTGAGATGTAGAGCTCTTCCTCCTCTTCCTCTGGGTAGTACAGAGGCTCCTGGACCATCTGCCTCCTGGATGTAGTGGCAGCAGCAGCTTCCTCAGGGATACATTCAGGTCTAGAGAGAAAAAATAAAATACACAGAAAGATCACTAAAAACTCTCACTATTTTATCATCCACTCACCTGCCAATGACTCGTGGTACCTGGCAAAGGAGCTGTTAAACTGAAACCTTTACCAACCATGCACACAATTTAGCACCATTGTGCTGGTGTCAGTTTTACCTCATGCAACAATTATGGTGCTATCCCAAAATGTGTTGAACTCACTGTTCAGAGTATTCAGGGGTGAGAGGTATCTTAGCAATAGAGGTGGGGCTGATGTCCGTCTGTAACCATTTCTTCACAAGGGCAGTGGACCAACCCTCTGAATCTGCATCTAGAAAAGCCAAAATGCCACTCAGACAGAGTGCAAAAGAGCAGAGACTTAAATATATCTCTTTTTGAATATAGTTAAAAGATATTATACTCTACCTTAATCTGTAATTTTACGCATTTATAAGCCTTGGTCTTCCTACCTCTCCTGCACATATGTTGGAGCACTTTCTTTTATACACACATAAATTGTTTCTTTTAACTGTTCATGTGTGAATAAAATCTAAATCTAAAATCTAAATCTAAATCCAACACTGTTTAAACACTGTCCAAACTGTTTAGCAAAAAAGGAAAAGTTCAGAAAGTACATTACCTTTACACACCAGGGATGGCAATACAACATTTCTTACCTCAAGACTTGAGGGGGCAACCCCACTAACCCACCACATCAACAGCACATGGGCCCATGCCCACTCCCACAGGGAGATGAAGGCGACACCTGCCCAGCACATGACCATCTCGTGTTGGAGTGAGGAGTTAGCTGGGCATGCGTTGGCAAGAGGAAAAAGGGGATCAATGTATGTGGAATGGTTATATGTTACCGTGGCGATGATGACTTACATGACAAGGCCCATGTGAGGAACGTCCGGCTTTGTGACTGATAGAGGAAGGTAAGATGAAAAACAGGTAGGTTACAGGGAATGGATGGACTAAAATGGCCGGCTGGTGTCCAAAAGCCAAAGGAAAAACTATATTTGATATAAATATGTGAGGCAACATTTAAAGCACTAAGCTTATCAGAGGTGAAACGTATCTACACAGGGTGTACACAGACATCAGAGAGTAACATTTAATGCTTTTTAAAAACATTTTGAGGACACATTTGAACCCAGACAGGTTTTTGGAAAAATCATCTTTTTGTTATTTTGTTAGTGTAAAGTGCTATATATTCATCTTGTGCTGAGGTAAGCTGCTGGAATAAATCTAATCATGTTTGAAAAGTGAAAAATCTGGTTTCTTGTGTTCGTGTAATGTAAATTTCAATATTTGAGAGTAAGTGTAAAGTGATTTAACTTAAGCTACAATTGGCATTTTCCCAACAGGTTAAGTGTAGCATGTTAATATAAATATAATATAAAGTATTGATGTTTTGTAACATCCGAAATTTCATCAGATGAGTTTGACAAATTTTTACATCGAGAAATTAAAAGATGGATAAATGAAATTTGATCAAATGTTTATGTATAAATTAAGAGCTCATACATTCTAAGGTAAGACTATTTAATGACTTTTAAGGTAATATTGATCAAAATGAATATAAGACATTTTAAGACTTTTAAGGACTTACAGACACCCTGCTATAAGGTTTCTGTTTTCTCCTTCTGCATATCTTATATGAAAGTGAGAGTGGTGAGTTAGTGGTGTCACAGGTGTAAAACTGTAACTGTAACTGAAAATTACCATCATTTATAATTATTTACCATTAGTTATTGTCTTTAGAGAATATATAAATCACCGTTGTTAGTTATGGCACCTCATTGGCTTGACTGGCTTTTGGACCACCAAGATCAATTTAAAGGAGGAAAATGGCCTAGTCCGTTCCAATCCATCTCCTCTCTAAATTGGAAACATGATGACAAATAGAAAAACATTCAATACAATAAATGTATCAATGTCTTTTCATGGATGTGGATGTTGGGAACTACAGTATGGTTTCTATGGTGAAGGGTGCACTAGTTGGAAATCCTGATGGTGAGTGTGTGTAAAATGGAAAACAGAAAAAGTGAGTAAAATCTTGAAATGAGATCAACTTGAAAGAACAAAGAATGGCAATGGTGGAAGTTGGAAATTGAGATGAATTGTTGTAATGTGTTGTATAGTGAACTGATGTGATATGAAGTGGAAAAGGATGAAGTGAAGTGGACTGAAGTGACATTGAACAATGGCATGTGCTTCCTAATCCTTCTCAAAAGATGCTGAACTAACTTAGGATGCGGTACATCCATAACAAAAACATGTCATGGGTTTCCATCCTCCGAGGAACATATTTACCTTGAGCGACTGGAGCTGCCATACCTTTGGGAGACAAGTCCTGTGGTTGGTCATTCTCGATGTCAATCGATGGTACGTAGGCGGGGCACAGCCCTGCCTTGCACTTGACACAGCCCAACTCATTGTAAAGCTTAAACAGAAAACAAAGATATTCTGCTACAAATAGAGAATGGAAATGTGCATCAGCTGAACAGTCTTGGTTGGAATACTTATCCAAAGACACTGAGCTTGAAAGGATAAAAAGTAGCACATTCAAAAATAAAAGTGATTGACATTTAACCTGAATTTTGTGTGTGTGCAAATATTTTTGGGACTTTTCTGATGCTGATGACCTTAATTGTCTCGATACATACATTACAGATTTTATGGGCCTCATACCTCACACTCATACAGTCCAATATCTGCCTCTGTGGGACTGATTATTGTCAGAGACAGGATTCCACTGCGGGCATCGTTCACTATGTGGTATTTCTGCTGCTCGGTCAGCTCTTTGCCATCTTTCAACCACCTGCCACACACAAAAATAAACATGCTTGGCACACATAATGACAAAGGAAATTATATTATAACTTCTTTCGTGAAAGCGGCTCCATGTTCCATACCTGATTCGGGGCAAGGGAGTAGTGAGTGTGGAACAGGTGAACTGGATATCTTCACTCGCCATCAGGCAAGCACTCTCCAGCCGACTCACAAATCTGGGTGGAGCTGGAGAGACGAACAAATTTATTGTTATCTGTGCCGCTATACATTGTAAAACCTTAGATTAGCAAAAGAGTATTCACCTCAAAATTTCTAGTAGCACTACTAGTGATAAGAGGGTATAATAATATATTAAAGGAGTAACTGCTGTGGCAGTAGTAGGAGTAGTAATACCTGTCACAGTAAAAATAATATTACAAGGTGTTCCTCTGTTCCAGCACTCACAATGACTGTGCAGCAAACACAATGACAGAGAAGGCCGCTTTCCATCTGCAGACTCACCTTCCACCACGACCTTGGCCAGTGTGCTAGCACTGCCCATGCAGCTGGTGGCATAGCACACATACTGGCCAGAGTCTTCTGCCGTCAGGCCATCCAGAATGAGACTGCAGGTGCCTGTCCGATCTGCCGTGATGATGTGATGCGGGTCGTCCTCCAAAGGAAGACCATCTAACAAGTGGACATCATATTCTAACTATCAAAGCACGATTACAAATAAACCCAAACATACAGAAAGGAATGTAACTGTAGGATGTTGCGAAAAAGAGCATGCAAAATTTCCCTGGGCAAATGAACGTGTCATGGAATAATAGTAGTTCATTACAAAAACACCGCCCTGGAACTTGTCAATATACACTATGTCTTTTTTTACCTTTGAGCCAGGTGACTACTGGTTTAGGAGAGCCAGTGACCCTGCAGGTCAGTTTGATTGTATCTCCAGTCTTTGTGGTGTAGTTAGACAGAAGTGACTCAAACACTGGTGGGCCTGTTGAAACACACACAGATATCACAGACAAAGCATATGGTGAAAATGTTAAACACACTCCAAAACACTCAGACTCTGAATAACTGTGTATCTCCCTCTTTGCTAATAATGCAGTGACAAAGCTATAAAGGACTTACTGTTGGTGGACAGGCTTGAACGTTGCTGAAGCTCTTTCAGGTCCTTGAGCCAGGAGAGTTTAACCAGGGTGGAGCGGCCCTGCAGTGTGTACCTCCTCACTGAGCCCCTGTGCTCATGCCACAAGCCCCAGGACTTTTCATCTCCACCCACAGTCTCCTTCACCTCCACATCGTTCAGCTGTGGAGGACACAAGCAGAGTGCAAAAGTGAGAATGAGACAGAGGGAGTGATGCTGGTCAAGGAGAGAAATAAAAACAAGCAGGCAGTGAGCACAGGCATTACCTTCATTTTGTTCTTGAAGGTGTAGGTGTCAGTGCTCATGCCAGGGTCTCTTTTCAACTTGCACAGTATGATACACTCCTTGAAGAGAAACACCTGTCTCTGATGCCCTCTAGAGGCCGTCTTAATGTCTGGTGATTCCTCCCATACTGTGAAGACACCCTGGAAGGGCAAAGACATTTACAAGTGGAGAGAATGATCAAACACCTCAACTATGAAATGAAGGAAAAGCAGTGATGCTATATTTTTTTTATTTTATGGGTGTATATTGTCATGCTTTGATGATAACCTTTCAAGCTTTGTGTGTATTTTTAGAGAAGCATACTCTGTTGAATAAACGTTATGGAATGAAATCATCAGCTGGAGTGGACCAGAGATTTGCTCCGGGGGTGTGGAAAAACCCCCAGAGATTTCACCAAGCTACTTAGCACCAAAAATGTCCATGTCAGAGAAGCCATCAGCAGGTGCTTTTAAAGTTGGGTACAATAAGGATGATTTAGAAACCAAAGAATGTCCAAGGCATTCTCTTATAAGCCATTTTATACTGGCAATTTCTCCAGATGGAGAGGTCAATGTACGGTAACTTTGCGCTAAAAAGACATTTTGCAGTGCAGATTTTTTTGGGGTCAATTTGACCCCTGCAGTTTAAACTTCCACAAAATTATTATAAAATTGTTATCAAAGTTTATGTGTCAGGTACTTTATGTTTCTTTGTTGATTACCTAAATAGCCCTTTAAATAAAACATAACTCCCCCCCACCCCCACTTATACATTCAGTATTCCTATTACGCGGCAATGGAAAAATATGCAAATCACCATAAAATCTCACTGATTGATCTGAAATTGGTTTATATTATTTCTAAGTACAGATTTTTGTTATTTATAACCAATGCATTACAAAGTGTGAACAGGACATTGAAAACATATCATCATGTCAATTTCATCTTTACCCGGTAGTGCCAATTACATTAGGAAAACTTATTAAATATGAAGCAAAAAAAAAAGATGTTAATCATTCATTTAGAGACATTAAACATTGGCTCGGGTCAAATTGACCCGGAACATAATAGGAGGGTTAAACCTGCACCCTATGAATATTTTCACCATTTATTATGACAAAAGCAGTTATGACAAGGGACGATTTTGGAGTGAAATTGTGTGTGTGTAATGGTTTGCAGGACCCAGCACCTAAACTGAATGTGAAGATTCATCAGTCCCTTTTATTTACCTGTCGGATGGGCTCCCCAAGGGCGGTGAGGGGTGCTGGGTAGTTCTCTATGAGGGAGACCTGGTGCATGTTGTCAGACCTCCATGGTAAACAGGACACCACGGAGAAGGCATCCTCCAGCATACAGCAACTCTGGCCACTCTTGGCTTTGTTCTTGATTAACTCCTGCCAATGACATTTTCTTTAACAATCAAGACATCTTTCCTAGATTGTCAACATGACAAGTTCCGTGTTGTTCGTGAAAAGTACTAAGCAATAACAGATGGTGCAACTATTCCTGCTTCTCCAGAATATTCCTGTGTGATGGAGAACTGCAAGGGAAACAACTCTTAAGAATTGTTATAAAACACATCGTAGCTTATCCATGTTCTCCTATTACTAACCACTGTCACACATATTCATGACAATATAATCATATTTGCAAAACATGTCAGCTGACCTTGAGTAATGCATTGTAGGTCTGAATCCTCTCTACTGGTCTCTGGAGGAAAGTGAGAATATCCATGACTTCAGCCTCAGGGTTGCCAGTATCTACGGATTCCTGAAGTGTGAAGAGCAATAAATCAAACAAATACATTAGTGATTATCCTGCTACTCAATACCTTAATTTCACTAATGTTTATAATATTTTTAATGCAAAGATTTTTTTGAATACTTTGAAATACTGTTGGATAGCCTTGTCGGTGACGCAGGCCTCTGCTTGTGTTTGTCCCACCATGTAGTGAAGATACTTCTCAAAGTTTTCAGTGTGTTTGATAAGATGCATGGCCACGTCATCGTCTGTAGCACACTGACTCAGACTAGGCAGGATGCAACTGGGAAGACAGTGATACAACAATTAAGATGAGCGGTAGATTCAGTTTTATAATATACAGTGAGACTTGTAAACCATGGCAAGACTTAATATACACACTTCACATAAAGGGTGTAAAACAAACGTAAGAAGATTGCAAAAATCTCCCTATGTGTGTATGCTGTAAAGATGATGTACCACAGGTGAGTAGGAAAAATACATCAATTCATCCTATCAGAGCAGAAT
>OMLB01012325.1:1699-21593 GCA_900302555.1 Myripristis jacobus | reverse complement strand
CAAGTTTGGCACGCCATGCGCCTTGGCGCAAGTGGTCCTCCTACCGGCGCAAGGGAGGAGAGAAGGCGTGGAGTGGGTTTGACACAGCCGATTCACTTTAACCAATCAAATGAGTCCAGGAGACCGGCGCGGAGCGGAGACCGACGAGCAGTGCGCACACGTCACCAAAACCTCACAGGCAGGCTTCCGGAATGTCAGGCACATGAACAATGCAATAAATACCGACAAAAAACACTATTCAATGCTACGATCACAATCAGCACATACATATATCTCCATATCAACTGTCCCGTCACAACTGATGTCAGATCAAAGGAGATTGGCACCGTTTGTGCTGATTGTGCGGTTTCGGTGATGTGAGCCAGCCAGCCAAACTTGCACTGCGCCGGCCACGCTGCGCCTTGCGCTGAAAGTAGACGTGGTTTCAGATGGCGAGCTTTTGGCGCACCTCGGCGAAGCCTTTTGGCACGAAACTGTCACTGCGCCAGGCTAAATCTGTCGACACCTCCCCCCGCTGCGCCGCCACTCCCATCTTGGCGCACCTCTGTGCGCCCCGCACGCTGCGCTGGTCCAAACTAGCTCTGCGCGGGGTGCGCCTCACTGCGCCCCCTGCGCTGCGCCGGGAAACTAGAGCCCACAATCTGCATAGCCTCTCTATATTAGGCAGCAAGTATAATGTTAGTCCCGCCTTCCTCCCGCTTAGTCCAATTCTCCAAGAAAAAAACAAAAACAAAACATCAGTATATCATTGGAAGGCTGGTTGCTTTTATCACTAATTATATTAGCAATTATTATTATAATTATCAGTTTAAAAAATAAATATAAATACAAATAGTAGTTTTTGATCTGGTGATCATATGAATGGGCTGAATAGGTTGACAGGTTATTTCTCCTCTCTGCTCTCCATTTTCGGCAAGTGGGTTGTCATGGTGTTTGAAACAAAGCCATTGCTCTCTACAGCTTAAGTATTTTCATACATTTTTTGGCAGCAGTCTAGTCTCTGTTTAATGACAGTCCTGAGACCAACACCGGCTGCTGCAGCACCCCCTGCTTTTTCTGCAATGGCAATAAAAATTAAAAATTAAAAACTTTCACCCCCATCTCTGACTGACTTCCAGCATCCCTGGAGACCAACTGTTGGACCTCTTGCCAGGAGTAATACTACAACAAAAGTACAATTACACGTTTGCCAGTATTTGGAGTCAGTTTCCTTTGTGTTCATAGACATAAGCAGCATATATGCTTTGTTATTTGTTATTTTTTTTAAGGATGTGATTATCTATCTATCTATACATAGATATCGATATCGATATAGATATAGACAGATAGCTGCATGTTGAGGTACAGCATATGGATTCAAGAGTAACCACTAACACTGGACCAAGAGGCAGATTTGAAAAATCACCCCAGTGATTTTGAATGTTTGGCCCATTTACTACAGTTTAACTTAAATTAGAATTTTTGGTTCAAACAGCCACCCTATAATAATTATATAATTTGCTTTGTAAACAAAACTTCCCTGGGGAAACGTCAGAAGGAGTGTTCCACTGTGCCCAAGTCATCAAAATACAACGGCGCTGCTGTTTTTAACTAATGTGGTTGACTTTATTACAGTGATGGAATACTGGTGTGAAGAAAGTCTGAAGTCTCTGAAAGTTCATTTCCATATTGTGGTGGAATGAATGGAAACCAAACATGAATATACAACTTGTGGATATGCTAAATATGCAGAATCCCTGGTATGGTTCTGTAAGTAGATTAGCTGCAAAATAAAAGGAAAAATGCATGTTGAGACAAGGGGATGCACTCTGGGAAAATAGGCTGAATATCAAATAGATCAGTAGCAAATTAGACTACTATGTCTTAATTCCAAAGCATGATTAGACTTAGACCAGCACTCAGTGAACACTGACTTGGCTGTACTTCACACCAGGGGAAATTAATTTTTCCACATTAACTGCTGAGAAGCTTCAGTCAAAACTGATCTCTTGGCTGTATGAGTGAGACATTATCCTCAGCAGCAGTACAGCATGAGCCCGGGAACAGCTCCGTAAGTCAACATCAGCCCAGCTCCCCACACTGCAGCTTCCATTATCACTACAGACTCATCCTACGAGCCTCATGTTCATCAAAGACATGCAGAGACACAAGCATCATACATTATGAGGGACAGCAGATGACTTGCCAGCTTTTCATCATTTTGTATCAACTATAGTGAGCTCACCTTATGTTCGCCTGTTTATCACACTGATTTTGATTTATTCATTTGTAACTTTTTTTTAAAATGTAGTTTCATCTTATTTTGTATTATGTAAATGTATGCATGTATGTATTTTGTCTTTCTGAGCAATTATGCTGAAGTGCTCAAAAATTTTCTTTCTAACATTAAAGACATCGACCCTTAAAATTGAAGAACTTTGGTCAAGAAAATGACAGTTGAATTATCAAGAAGACAAACTGTCGGTCTATTCACAAATTGAGTGTGATATAGAACTGTTCGGGAGACAGGACGTTTGAGATATTTATAGATATGTCTCCTTCTCTCCTTCCTCCAAAATATCGTTGTGTTCAGCACAGTTTGCCTGCCAAAGGTTGATAGAAGTGTTAAGCAAAACTCACCTTTGGTAGAGTGCTGGGTTGTACAGAGTCCACATGGTGGAGAAAGCTCCTCATTAGCTGCTCTGTGCTCCCCTGGGCTGCTCTTCTACAATACTGGATTTGTGCCTCCAGTCACTTTCACAGCAAAACAGCTCCCAAAATAAACCTTTTCACACATAAATGAACAGCAACAAAGCACAATATACCAGTCAAAAAACAAAACAAAACAAAAAACAAAAAAAAAAAACACAATAAGCCCCATGATAATGATGTTGACGGTCACCTTACTGTTTTGTTTTATCTGTTTTTACTGTGAAGCACTCTGTGTATTTGTACTATGAAGGGCGCTATACAAATAAAATTTTACTTACTTTACTTACCATTGTTTGAGGAAATTGAACAGCTCTTTCCCTGTTGTTTTCTCATTTGAATTGGGAAGTAGATCCGGCAGGTAGTGTCTACAGGAAACTTCTGCATAGTCATCTTGTGCCAGGAAAAAAAAGACCTGATGGTACTTTCACTAATAATTGTGATTATACAGTGGAAAAAAAAGGGTACCGGGACATTCTATTTTTTATGAGGGTGTAATCTGTTTTTTGGCATTCTTTTCTGTTCTAAAAATGTTTGGGAGCTCTTTTGCCGAGCTAAGGAAGTGAATGGAGCAGACGGTACCTGCTGGATCTGCCTCCCAATTTAAATAGAAAAGTAACAAGAAAAGAGCTGTTCAGTTTTCTCAAAAAATGGGTACTGGGACTTTTTTTAAATATTGGTGTAATTTGCTTTGTTTCTGCTCATTGATGTGCAAAACATGTTATTATGAAAGTGAATGGAGAGACAGATAACCAGTATTGTGGATTAGCAGGCCAGGGAAGCACATAGCAGCCAATGAGGAGATTTTCACCACCATGTGGACTCACAGAACACTCAGGTAAGTATACAGTGCTAACACATTTTGCTTTAACTCCACTGTAAACCTTCCTCATTACCACAGCCTCACTGCAGATAGAAGCACTTTCTCAGTGTCATGTAGAATAACAGCTCTGTAAATGGAATGATAGAGATATGTTTTTCAAACTCCCTTTGAGCCAGGATAATTCTGTTTTTACTGGCTTTTATCTGGCAGAAGTCTGTCTTTAGAGGTAAGGATAATACAGTATATGAGCCAGAACATGCTGTGTATGGGATGAAGTGATTTGGGTCCCGGTCAGGAGAGGGCAACACATTCAACCCTGCAAGAAAACAGATTCCAGTCTGCTTTGAGTTGTTATCAGGTTACAGTGTCCCTGCTGACTCCAGGTCTGAGAGGTTCCCATGAGTTATCAGTCCCTGGAGTTTGCAAACATGCTTCATGTCTGGCTGTAAATACAAAGCTATTCAAGAAACTTGTATATCTCCCTCTACAGCTATGTTTTGTATCTTTCGGAAACCTGTTAATGAAATAAAATTGAGGGGACAAACATGATATAAGCAGCCAATTTACCAGTACTGTTGCTACTTATCTTCAGGTTTAACTGATTGACATAACTAGATGTTTTGGTGCACTGATTAGATTGGACATCTTCTATAGATAGGCTAGCCTGTGCTCTAACATGAAGTCAATGATGAATTCATACTGAGTTGTTATCAAGTGAAAACTCCACTGCAGGGAAGGAGCATTCACTTGTGACTTGCTAACCAACAGGACAGTGATTTAAACTGGCTGCTCCATATTTTATGGATGCCCTGAGAAGATGGGCCTGTCACTTTAACTTTGTCAAGCCTACCTTCTGAGACAAACAGCTGCAAAATCATTCCTGTAATGCTGTGGACCAAATACTAGAATACTTGCTTGTGAGCCATTTATTTGATATAATTTCTAATTTGAAAGAGAAATATTTTTTGTAAGTTTTAAGTGTAAAATATTTGAGTAACCTATAGAATCTCATTTGTGTGAGAGGCCATGCAAGTAAACAGATTGGATTTTGGCTGCAACAAATCAGCAAGTTACCTTATTCTGCTTCAAGGTGAATGTGTAAACAGTATGGATTTGTTTACTTTCAGAATTTCACTGGAGACATTATCTACCCCAGTGAATGAGCCTAATAAATGTGTTACCTTCAAAGATGTTTGTAAAGTCCCAAGTATTAACTCTAATTGCAAATGTTTGAGATAAGTATACCAGCTACTTTACCCAACATCATCAGGTATGAGTTTTTCCAGCTCAGTGGGCCCATTTGAGAACGTTCTGGTATTTTTATATTAACTTTGTCTTATTGTGTGTTTGATGAATTCTACCTGTTTGTAAATGATACACATTCCTGAGAATTAGCATAGTTAACGATCAGAATGCCAGGAAAAGTCAGGCATCAAGCTGGACATTTCATTCAGAAAAATGACATCCAAGAAACTGAAGCAAGCCATGTTGCACATTTCACAGTTGTTATTTCTGTGGACTGTATCTAGACAAACTCACATTAATTAAGAGTGCCGTTCAAGTTATTTATCAGTTGTTTTTAGATTATGCAATAGCCTCAACAGCCGATTCAAATTGATGCTCTTGGAGTTGAGCTCACGGCACTTAAAGGATAGAACTGGAATATTTTTCATTCCAAGCTGTATTAAAATGTTTATATACATCATTCATAGCATAGTGTATAACATTTATAGAAAATGCAACCTTATCTCTGGCTTCAATGAAGGGAAACTCAGCACTCTGCTGCAGCTTTTGCTAACCTTCAACACAGCCCAAAGTTTTTGATCCCTCAAAAAATGTTGTAATTGTAAACTCACAGTACAATGAAATACATTTTGTCCACTGAAAAATAAAAGTCTAAAACTGTGTTTTCTAATAAGGTTATTTAATTTATGATGACATTGTTTTGTATGCACCTTCACTGTTCTGCTGCTGGGTAGGCTGAGTTAGTATGTAAGTGTACTAATGCGACCTTTGTAAAAAGTACTTCCAAACATAGTAATTAACAGTAGTCGTTTAAAACTAAAATAGACATGGCTTGTGTCATTAAGGCTAAATCCTTGTCCCATCGGCCCAGACTTGATTCCAGCCTGCACGTCATCCTCTCTCTCTGCCCTGTCTTTCTTGCCTCTCTCCACTGTGACTATAATATAAAAAAACAGAGAAAAATCAAAGAGAAACATGCAACCGTACCGTGTTTTCAGTTTTCCCCATTGACATTTAGAATAATTTTTGAGAGTCTGAAAATGAGATGAAGGGAGCATTTTCTCTGGGATTTAGGATCAGTTTATCTGTGATGTGGTTGCAGGGTTGATTTGAATGCTTGGGATGCACATAAAAAAGAGATAAACAGTGACAGGAGAGATATATGTTTATCTGGGCATTAACAGAAAAATGGAGGGGTTGTGGCCTTTCATTTAAACATCAGTTAATATAAAATTGCCCTTTAGGCCCTATCATTGTCATTTTTGCTTTTCCTCTGGACATCCACACAACCTAACCAAGAGCAGAGGAATGGGGGAGGTGAGCCAGCTGAGCTGATTGCCTTGTCCATCACAAAGGTCGGTAGAGGTTGGCTTCTCTGTGGCTGGAGGCAGCGTCATAGCAGGGGTCAATGCCCTGCCCTCCTGAATTACAAGACAATGGGACTCGAAGGTATCAGTTGCCCCTAGGGTCTAAGCCTTGCTCCAAGCCCGGATTGCCATCAGTGTCCCTGCAGTGTTTCCCCATGGTGTCACCCAGAGAATGTGACGCTGCTGTGAGGTCTGCACAAAGGAATGCATTCCCTCAGCCAAAGCTGGCTTCTGTTGTTTTACAAAAAGAGATTCTCCTCTGGAAAAGGGCTCCACATTTCTCTATTCTCTAGAAAGCATTCAGACGATCATAACATTTATACTGACCTAGAACTACGCTTTGCAAATCCAGGTTAATAGAAATGAAGCAGTAATTTGATCATTTGAAACAAGAATAGCACACTGAACTATTATACCTTAATTCCTACCATGGCAATACTAATTACTGTGAAAATGCAAGCAGATCATTCCTCAGCAGCGACAAGATCATCTGTTATGTAATGTAAAATTGACTTTGTGGCCACAGGAGTAATCACTGTTGTTCAGGTAAGTCATAAAAAGCTGTGACTAGCTTTGAATAGCTGCTGATACTGTGCTTTGTGAGTATCCTTTACTCCTTTCTGTTAGCCAGAGACCTGAACAAGCAGACAGGGTCATCTATGAAATCTCCTGTCTGCTCTGCATATGGTCATAATTCACTGCCACTGACAGTGAATAATGGATCGCACTGCCTGGCCTTGAACCCACGGCTAGTGATGACATAGCTGCATATGATGATGGATAGGTCATTTCAACTCAGCATTGCAGACCCATGCCTCTATATCACAAAGAGTTTTATGTTTGAGTGAGCTTGACTAAGGTAGTGAATTCTCAGCATGAATAAGAATGTTTTTTATTATCGCTGTTAGATTATTACCATTATTTACTGATGTGTATGTGACAAAGACACACTGCTTTTATATAAATGCACATGATCTTGCACATCTTCCAGGACTGATGTACAAAGCTCATTTTGTTTGGTGTAAAGCTGCATTCACAGGTCATTTATGTACAAGGGCAAGACGAGTTGTAAGTGCTTAGTTGTACGTGTACTGAGCCAGGAGCTAGGATAAATCCAACTTCCTTCGATGCATTGCCATGGAATGCTAGTGAAGCTGGAACTGGCAGTCTCTGCAGTCTTTATATTAGAGTGGTTATAGATGTATAGCAGTTTATTATTTTAATTTGATCAATGGACCTAACATTAGCAGGGAAGATGATTAGTTGTAGTGGCTAACCTTGCTAAGGTAAGTGGCTGACGTTAGCTTTTGTCAGTGTCTCTCGTTAGTGAGTCATTTGCTGTCAGTGGACATGTCAATGTTTTTCTGTTGTCTTGTGGGCATCCAGCTCGTTTGCAGTGGAATACAGAGTCACACCCCCACCACCACCACCACACACACATGCACTCACACACCATCACCACCACACACACACACGCCAAAGGGATGTTAGTGCAACGTGAGAATGGGACCCATTAAACATATAATTAGTCTTTTTACAGCCTGTGACCACAGTGTGTTTCCTGTCTCGTGGGCCAACATGTTGGCCAGTGGAGTCTCACCCTTGTTTGGACGATGGTTGGGGGGTGCACTGCAGGCTCTTTGATTTTAGTGTCCACTCATGGTTGTTGGTAAGGAATGTAATACATGGATCAAACTGGGATGTAAACCTTCCATGGATTAAAATGCGTAACCAGCACTCATTCTGTGGGCAGCTAGAGTCAAGCTAACAGTAAATGTGCGGTGTTGTCAAGAGGAGAATCACAAACTTCTCATATTGTTTCCAAGTGAAACAGCACATGCTTTTCCTCTCTATTTCTTCTCTCTCGAACTTTTGGAGAAGAAACCGGAGTTAGCAAACCTTTTTTAGGACAATGGTTTGGACTGAACACTGAGCACTAAACTTAGCGAGCTTGTTATAGGATAGCCGTGGCAAAGCAGACTTCAGGTACTTAAACAATAAACCTAACACATGTTTAACTGCCACATTTATTTATTTAGCATCGCTGCTGCTTTTTCATACACAAAATTCTGCCATGAAATATAATAATAAAGCCCAATCATAAATATATTAGTCCAGTGTTTGCTTTTTTGTTTGCTTATTTAATGAATAAATAATAGATGAATGAATGAATGAATGAATTAGTCTCAAACACCTATTGATAAGCTGTAACATAACAGTAATTCAACCTAGAGGCCTATCCATTTCATAAAAGAAAAAAACAAAACAAAAATATTCTGCCATGAAACCAAGTGCTTACAGCAACCTTACTGTACCATAAATAGTTCACTGTAAATTGTTTCATCATGGAAGCGGACATATTTTCCAAACATTGTTCCATTTTCCTCTCTAACGTATTTCTGCATGCTTTCCTTAATCAGTAACAGCCAGTGGCAGACACTTTGCCAAGAGCTGAATCCCATGCAACAGGATCCAGTACCTGTGCTATGCCAAAGAGCTGCACAACCAGGAGATGATGCTGAGGTTCTTGTCAGCCTGCTCTGTTTTTTCTTTTCTTTTGTTTTTGACTTTCTAACTGTATACCTGTGACAACTTAATGATTTTATCTTCCTGTGACACAGTAATAGCAGCTGTGCAGTAAAGGAAAAGTTTTTGGAGAACAGGTCGAACATGTTTCTTCTAAGTTTCTTTCTACAAGTTTACAGAGTTCATTCTTTGTTACAGTGCATGTTTTTTTTGTTTTGTTTTGTTTTTTAGCCTGGTTTAGGACTTAATGCCTAACGGATGATCTAGATTCATACAACCACCACATCAGCACAACAGCAAACTGGCACTCTGAAGTGCTACTTGAAAAGTTGTTAATTTGAACAATTTGGTTTGTTTCCTGGTTTGCAAAAATAAACCATTCCAAATTAAAAAAAAAAAAAAAAAAATCAAACCAATCAATGAGATCAGCAGCAATCTTAGCTTGACCATTTTTGTTTTAGCCATTTTTAAAACATGATCTAAGTGTATCCATGATGGTATGAAGCATTTTCCTAAGTCAAGAGGTTGCAATGCATTGTATTTGAGAAGATCTGAGTACGTTTGGTGCACTAAGATGCATGTCGTTATCCACAGTGAGCAGTGTAGCAGTGTAACTGGGGAACAATAAAAACGGAAGCAATGCTGAGGCCAGGCCACTGACTTTATCACATGAAACGACCTTGTGCTGATCCGCAATTATCGAGGAGCTAATTACTCAGTTGAAGGGGGAGAGGGAAGGTTGATGGAGTATGAAAAGGGCTCGCTCGACCCACTTATTAAATGGTGCTGCCGCTCAACACACAAAAGAGGCAAGCTTCACTAGGGGTCACACTCTGACAGGGAGCTGACAGACATTGATAAGCAACAAAAAGGCCAATTATGATTTGCCTCTACAATTAGCATAACATCATGAAGGTCGTAGCTTGTTCTGCTTCTACATCTAGACATGAATTCATGGCAGGCCAGCGTGTTGCAAAAGTTATTTAGGTGGTAATCTCACAAAAGTTGAATTAAGAAGAGGGGTCATGGAACTGTTTGGTCATTTGGCTGGTACAGAATAAAATGGTGATTGTGATTTGCTATGGTGCCAACACATGTCAGTGGGGCTGTAAAGTGTGTCACACTAGCTTGAGAACTGAAGATATGTTGTACCATGGCTGCTAAAATCAGTAATTAATGTTACTGTAGTTACCACCAATTGGAATATGGAAGCCTGGTTCAATGGCCACAGTTGTTTACAATGGCAACAATGCCCATGAAAATGACTGACGCTCCTTCCATCCCGCTATGTTGATTTGGGGACTGCCCACTGGTCCGAAGGCCCATTATTCCGAAATTCTAATTGTCCGAAAAATGTGCGCTCTGTAAATGTGGTTAAGTTTAGGCAGGGCTTTCATCAGCTTAAGGTTAGGGGTGGCTGCATTTCTTGGCAGGAATGCAAAACTTTGGTACAACACCTTTAGTCAATGAACAACAAGTCCAGAGTGAGTATTCTTGGAGCAATGGGTGTTTGTTGTCAGGATAACAGGCCATTGCCTTAATGGGCTTTTGGCCCAATGTGACATTTTCTGGAATATTTGGGTTTTGGAATAATGGGCCATTTGACATTATCGTAATAGTCGTTGGATATGGCTTGGCATGGCACCGTTGATTTGAATGGGAGAGTCCGTTCTACTCCAATTCCAGTTCTATGTGTAATCTATTAATTAAACAAACTACCCAGTTCTTCTGTTTATTACAAACAAATGGAAATGTAAAATGCAAACCTCCTGTGAACAAGAGGATTCTTCCTAGGAAACAGTTGCTAGACAAAGGGTATTATGAACAGCAAACATACAAGCTTTCATAACCTGAATATACAAAGATACAAAATGTCCACGATTTCCTCCCTACTATGTGATTTATGTCTGTTAAGAGCTGTTGATTCTTTTATGCACATAATGTAGAAATGTCCACAGGTCAACTCTCTTTGGAAACATGTTACTGTCACTAAATTTAAGTATTCTCCTGTGGTCTTACACTATTTCTCCAAAATGATAATTCTGCTGCTAGGTTGTCTGGCAGATTGTACTGCTGTCAAAAAGGAGCACGCGCTCAAAGGTGGAATGTCCCAATTCTGTTGGATGTCCTCCTCTGTGTGTCTATTGTCATGTTAGCTGTTATCAGTTGAGCTTGATGTTTTATGTTACCATTATTACCCATATTGCTATGTTGTTATATCCTGTGCTGATCACAAAATAATAACAGAATATTGGTGAAATCACTGTTGTGTTGTTACAACTGATGACAGCGAGAAGCAAAAAGCATTTACTTGAAAGTGGAACTGTGCTATGTTATTACTTTAATACTAGCATCACATTTGTGTGAAAGCTAACATATGTACGTTCTGTTGACTTCATTGTACCATGCTGTGTGAAGACAAGCACTGCAAACATCACTGCGACATGCTTAATCAAATGGGGGAGCAGAGAGCAAAACAAAGGAGGGCTAAGAAAGAGAGGAAGCAATAAATGCAACAAATGTTGAAGAAGAGAGACAAGCTAGACTAAACAAGGTTAAACACGGAATCTGTCCAAGGCTGCAAGAAAACTCCTCTGATCTCTGTGTAATGTTCGGGTATACTGATATAAATAATGAGGAACATGTATTGCATTTAAATCACATTTCAGTCAGTATTACATGTATATATATAATCACTGTGGGACTGATGTGGGATATTTGACTCCTAATGTGTGCATGTCATGTTCATGTGGATTTTAGGGAATATCCAAACACTTTTCAGGCATCATGTGATTCATTATGTTTACTGCAGGAGGATGTGGATATATATGAAAGCAGAAAGTCCAAAGATGAATCAGTTGTTGGATTTTCCAGAATATCTACTAATTACAGACCTAGCTGAGTGTCCTCCACACTTCCGCTCTGCCATATGGTCATTGGTTTGGTTTCACTCTGATGTGGGCAGGGCTGTTATCTATTTGGCCTTGTGACGCCACATCCTAGTGCTCTAACTGTGTGTGGATATTACACCAACTACAGTCAATCTACCAACTGTGTGTGAGCCTCAGTTCTTCAGGGACAAAGCCAGTGGAAATGTCAAGGTGGCAAAACAAACTCGTCTCCAGTCTCTCTAACTTTAGCTTTTAGTTTGGCATGATGGCTAGTCTGTGCTCTTCCTCTCTGGTGTTCAACACACAACAGAACATATGAAGAGATTGATGTCAGCTGCTGTCACATGTCAGGAGAAGTCTCCTTGCATATCCATAAAACCTCACATTTTGGGGCTACTTCTTGTATTGGGTTCAGTTTACTTTATCACTATCACGTGAACCAGACATGAAGAGGAAAGTCTGCAGAGTTCAGATGAAGATAGTTACAAGGCCACTTCCAATGTCATATAATTGTATTTTGTGCTATTTGCAGGTTGGTAAATCCACATTATATAAATTCTTACAGTATATTTGTGGTGATAACATGATCATTTTTTTGAATGTCACCTCGGCTCTCTGGCAGCCTAGATGCTTGGCTGATTCACTCATTTTGAAAAATGTGATATTACTGGCTGGATGCTCCAAATGCTAACTGTTAGGCATTCAAGTGGACTTCCCCTGAGCTAACATTGTTAAAAATAACTGCATTAAAATTAGATTAAAATTAGATGTTTAAAATTAGAAAATTAGATGTGTTGTTATGGTTGAAGGAGATGTGTGGTAACTTTCATTTTCACTACTCTGAATATGAAGTTCATTAAAGCAAAGGAACACAGGGTTATGATGTCTCCATGTGCCCAGATATCTGGGTCTTTAAATGTGACTTAGTAAAAAAAAAATGTGAGTGTGGGATGACTGGATCGAGGGTAGACCTTAAGAGTGCATACCCTACAAATGTAGTGCACTCATTTTGCACAAACTTTTTGTTAGAGCTTGTCTCTGTGCGGTCATTGTGCCTCCCAGGCTCAGGGGTCTGGATCTCCAAGAACCTCAAGGACCCTCTGAATAGTTTAAAATAGGAGGGTGCTGACCTTTGGTGCCATGTGGGCTTAGGGTGTAAGGTGGGGGGTCACTGCAGCTTTTTACACAACTGAAAGATCACAAAGCGCTAATCTGGTGAGTGGCTATGCGGGAGAAGAATGAGGATTTCAGTGGTCAGAAAACATAAGGCAATGCATGCCAACGTTCCCACAGATAAACAAACACATGCCAGACCCAGAAATGCACCACACCAATCAAATTCACAAAGTTACATCAAGTTGGACGGAAACCTTTATCTTTACAGGCATTTAAGTTCTATTCATAGATGTGAAATTATACATTAATATTATTAGATTTTCAAAAAAAACAAAAAACAAAAACAAAACAATTAACAAAAAATACCATACCCAGTTAAACAAGAGGTATCAAAAACTGTTTGGTCTTAAAACAGGTGGAGCATTCATTGAGGATTAAATTAATAATTTGCAACATTTTATATAAAAGTAAAACATAGTAGTGATTCATTCTGTGTCTGCTCCAAGAAAGCTTTAATATTTACTGTTCTAAACACTAGCTCTTTTCTGGAAAAAATTCTCCGGTTTACAGGAAGTGATATGTTATGTTGCTGATTCATTTGAAATAAACAGAAGGAAAATTTGGTAGTTAGCATGAGTAGCAATAGCTGTTGTGGATAAAGAGACAAAGAAAAGACTTGCACCTGCAGAAACTCAAATTTCATTAACAGAAAATCTAAAACTACATGATTGCACCACCAAAACTGTATGACAGGTGATCTCTGGGAACTGCAGTGCAGAAACACCATATCAATGAACACTTGGCACCAAAGATGGAGACAAAGTTAAAAGAAGAAATAGAAACTTTAATGGATCATCACTTAAAGACTGTTTAGGTTTATCTACAGTTAACTGTTGCGTTCATGCTGCTATTTATTGGCAAAATTGATGTTGCGTTATGTGCCAACACCAAGTTTTCAATAGTGCACAGAACAGAAAATCCAAGTGAAGTTTAGGGGAAAGATTTATCTGTCAGATGATATCTTTTAGAGCTTGCTGCACTCACACATTTCCCAGTCCCATATACTGGCAGAGAATAAAGTGCTATCTGTTTTAGCACCCTTCCAGAGCAGTTTGTCCTGTCCACGTGTTTGAGTTTGGTGAGGTGTGCTGGTGGCTGATAAGATGCGATAAGCCTAGAGAAGACGGCTGCCTCTAGGCTCACCGCTGGCTCTATGATGGGAGGATAAGCTGCATCATTCTCTCCAGCAGCCCAGACATGATGATCTGAAACGGAGGGAGATTCAACTTAACATGGCAGCTCATGAGGTGGACACGCAACTGAATGGAGCTGAATGGGCTCCTTTCACCAAATAAGAAATAGA
The DNA here is from genome assembly GCA_900302555.1 of Myripristis jacobus. Lineage (NCBI taxonomy): Eukaryota > Metazoa > Chordata > Actinopteri > Holocentriformes > Holocentridae > Myripristis > Myripristis jacobus. Next base: position 7,574 of record OMLB01012325.1, on the reverse strand, counting down.
ATTACAGGATGACATCTCCTTGCTATTGTGTGGAGGTGGTTACATGTTTAACTCTTTTGAACAGCCACATCAAAAAAAATTTTTTTTATTTATTTGTAGATGCAAATATTGTTCACTATTTGTAAGTGTAGAATCTCAGTCAGATTCACAATTAGAATCAGAATTGAAAGAATCAGAATTGTTTTAAGCACCAAATGTCACCAAAGAATGAATAAATAGGGGAGGATAGGGGAGGGAATCACAACCTTATTGTGGTGGAGGGGTTTGTGTGCCCCTGTGACCCTGGGGGCTGTGCTGTCAGAAGCATGTAGCTCCTGGTAGGGACTCTGATGGCAGAGAGGTCTCAGGTGAGGAGCCAGACAAAGAGTGGTTCAGAAGACCCTTATGAGGTGGGTTGGGGTGGTGGCCCCAGTGGACTGGACCTATGGTATGGAGACTGGCTTTTTGGCATATGGAATGTCAGCTCCCTGGGGTGGAGGGAAAGTCCCTATTTGATCCCTATTTTTAAAAATTGTGACCAGAGAGTGTGCTCCCATTATTGGGGTACCACACCTCTCAGCCTCTCAGCCTGGGAAAGCTTACTCCAGGGTGCTTGAAAGGAGACTCCAGCTGATTGTCAAACCTCGGACTCAAGAAGAACAATATGGATTCCAACCTAGCTGTGGAACGCTGGACCAGCTCTTCACCTTCACACAAATACTGGAGGGACCATGGGAGTTTGACCAGTCTAAATGTGATTTGTGGATATGGAGAAGGCTTGTGACCATGTTCCTGGGGGTTTCTATGGGGGGTGCTGCGGGAGTATGGAGTACTGGGTGCGCTGCTGCAGGCTACTCGGTCCCAGTATAACCACAATGAGAGCTGTGTCTGCATTCTTGGCAATAAATCAACTTTGTTTCCAGTGGGTGTTGAACTCTGCCAGGGCTGATCCTTGTCTCCAATTCTGTTTGTAATCTTCATGGACAGGATTTCAAGGCACTGTCATGGTGTGGAGGGGGGCCAATTTGGTTACCTCAGGATGGCATCCCTGCTTTTTGTGGATAATGTGGTTCTGCTGGCTTTGTCAGGCTGTGACCCTCAGCATGCACCGGGGATGTTTGCAGCCGAGTGTGAAACGGTTGGGATGAGAATCAGCACATCGAAGTGCTAAGGCAAAAAATGTGGTTTGCCCTCTCCTGTGATATTCTGTCTTGTTTGGGTTATGTGTTTGTTGGCACTTCCTGTTTTATTTTGCAGTCTTGCCCTTGTGTATGTTGTGTTACTTCCTTTTGGTTTCCCACACACCTGTGTCTTGTTTGCTCCTCCCAGTGCCACACCTGTCCTGTGTCTGTCAATTATCCCTAATTGTTCTGATCCCTCCCAGTGTTTTCCTCAGCCTATCTTCTGTGTTCTCCTGTCTTGTGCTCCAGCCCCTTCCCCAGGTGTGTCTTGTTGTAATTAGTCTTGGTCTATTTATTCCCTGTGTGTCATTGTGTCCTCTGCCAGATTGTCATTGTCTCCCCTGTGAGTTCATGCATTCCAGCGTTTATTTCTTCGTGTCTGCTTTTCTGGTTTTGGACTTGGATTGGATTTTTGGACTTTGGTTTTTGTGCTCATCCCCTAATTGGACTTGTTTGCCTTCTCTGCCTGCCTTCCCGTGTATGACCCTGGACTGGAAAAGTAAAGTGTTTATCTTTACTAACTGTTTGTTTCCTGTGTGTTTCTCTGCATCTGAGTCTTGTTGGAAGTAAGACTAAGTAAGCTACTGCCTCAAGTATCTTGGAGTCTTGTTCATGAGTGAGGGTAGAATGAAGAGGCTCAGGGCAGTAGTAGCAGTTATGTACTGGACCAGTGTTGTGAAGGAGTAAAGCCAGAAGGCAAGGCTCTCGATTTATTAGTCGAGCTTTGTTCCAACCCTCACCTGCGGATACAAGGAGTGGCAATGAGTTTCCTGCGCTGGGTGGCCAGGGGCACCCTTAGGGATAGGGAGAGCAGCGTGGACATCTGCGAGGACGTGAGAAATAGAGCTGCCGCTCTTCCGCATTGAAAGGAGCCAGCTGAGATAGTATGGGAATCCTGGTGGAGGTGTCCCAAGCATGACCACCTGGGAGGAGACCTCGGGGGAATGAGACAATATGTCAGTAACTAGTGTGTGAGTAGTGTGAAATTGGTGCCAAGTGTGGAAAAATTCTGTGGTTATCATTGTTTTAATGGGTTTGCTCCGTTTATGTCATTTAACAGGCTAGTTCCTCAGGCAGGTGTCAAGATTATGAGTAATCTGTCTTTTGCTAACTTGATCATATTTGAATTGTACATTTTAAAGTAGTTTGTGGCTAACATTAGCATGATTTGCCAAGAGCTGTGCTTCATGCTAGGCTTTATGCAGCTGCATAAGCAACATGAAGATGTTTTTAGGCCAGGAACAAGGACACTGGAGAAAAAAAGACCAGTCTGCATTAAGTTAGAGTGTTTTGTTATATACTTGAATTATTTGTGCTTTCCAAATTTATTAAAGGACTATACCAGTGATTCTGGATGTTTGGTCCCTTTACTATAATTCACCCACATTTTACATTACAACAAACCATTTTGATGACCACTTTGATTAAACAACATACAATCAAAATTCCTCCATTTTCAAAATGTAATTTATGGGTAAAACAACCACATAATGCTCTTCTTCCACATAACAGATAACTGGCTATGCAAAGCAGACATTTCTTCTGGGACTATTTTGTTTCACTCCGTCCAATTTTAAGTCGTCAAAACACAACAGTGCTGCTGCTTTTAGGGAAACTTTTGTGGACGACTTTAGCACAGTGATGAAATACTGGTGTGAAGAAAGTTTGAATTTTCAGAGTCTCTGAAAATTCATTTTCATGTGGTAGTGGAATGAATGGAAACCAATGGCTGGATAAAGGCAGGAAAAATGATATTGGAGTTCTAAAAAACAACTGCTTGCTTTGGGAGAAGATTAGCAGAAACATGAATTTTACACATTTTGTAAATATTATGCTAAACATGTAAAATCACTATCATTTAAGGCAGTGTGACCTACCTTGTCCTTTAAACTGTATAGAGAAACTCTGGGATACAATATTGCCTTTAAATTAGGGTTTAATATGCAAACACTTTACTGAACAATTAAATGAACACAAACAAAATGTGCAAAGGAACTAAAACTTCATGTTAGTTTTCCAGACTTTTTAATGACACTGTGGTCAGAGAGGAAACTGCATGGAAGACATATGACTGGCTGATATCTGTTATTTAATAAATGTCCAATATGGGCAAACCAGTTGACTTTAAGAAGACTTTACTCTGCTGAACTATGTGGAGGAGAGCATGGAGACACTGGGATAGAAATGTGCACAAGCCTACAAGTTTCACCCCATGGTCTTTTTACTTGGCTGAAAGAATGTTTTAAACTCTCTAATATCTGCAGGACTTCACAACACTTCTCAGAGCATATGTTCTGTGATGAAGGAAAATGACTGGAGGTATTTGTAGACATATAGAGAAACTTCTGAACATAACTCTCCACAAATCAGACTGGAGCTGTATGTGTGTGTGTGTTTCTTGAGCAAGTCAAACTGGTGTTTCTACTTTCTCTTGACATACGATATCTCAAGGAAGAGTTGTATCAAATGACATTGGGAAAAGTATCTCCCTTCCTCTTGCTTTAGCGTTACATAAATGACAAGCATGCAAATGACTTCAGTGGAAAGACTGCATACAAAACCCCACTGTGCAGCAAAACACTGAAGTAATCATTAGAATGAAAGCATTCCTCAAATGATTCAAGTGGGTAGGTAGTTATTTTCTTTGAGAACTGGTAGACAAGCATGTGATAATGTGAGCAGCTACGTTCCCATCCCTTCACACAAACGTCTGGATGACAAGTCAGAGCTTGGCCAAGAGGAAAAAACTCTTTATTAGCAATGAATTTCACATTGTGAAAACAAATCCACTTGTACAAAATGATGACCTCCAGTAGACAAAATGGAACACATACCGTACAAAATGATGTCATTATTTCTGTACAATAATATATTGTTAACAGTAGCACATCATGGCCAAGTCAAGGAGAGCAGGATACCACAAATGGTCTGTGAGGCTGATGCTGAGAGATGAGCAAAGGCTAGCTGACCACTGAGCATTATAGAGACTTTTGGCCCTTGTCCACTAGTACCTTCTCGGCTCGACTCTACCCGGTTTGAGAGCTTTTCCATTACGTGGTAGTACCTGGTAGCAGGTCCCATTTTAGGACCTACCTACTTTAGGACCTGACATAAACGCCGTGCAGGCAACTGATTGGACAGGGAGTGACGAGAGCGACTCCTGCACGAAAACAAAACCTGGCATTTAAAAAAACAAACAAAAAAAAAACGGCAACAGCGACCATGCGCATTGATCATCACTGAAGTTGGAAACATTGGAAAATTTCAAGCAAACCGGTACCACGGTCAAATGAAGAGGTGGAGACTTTTCTGTGCTTGGTGGCGGCCCAAAGAATCCAGAGGGAGCTGGACGGTGCGCCGCCTTGCTATGACGACTCCACCCACGGCGAGGTGCTACTCAACTGTAATGGAAAACCAACCAAACCGTGTCGAGGCGAGCTGAGTCGAGCCAAGTCGAGCTGAGTAGTTACTAGTGGAAAAGGGGCATTACACTGTGGTGTACGCCGGAGACACGCAGCGAACACAGCTGATAGGCTACAAGCCCACACCACGGTAGCAACCGCGACTGGTGTCGGCGAACACAACTGATATACAAGCCCACACCGATCATGGTTGTGTTCGCCATGTGTATCCGTCCTACGACACAGTACAAACAAGGCTACCAGGCCTGCACACACACAAACACGGTAACCCACGGGTGATGGTGATGGACTTGCACTTACAAGTCAGCAAATTTACCTAACCTAAAACAATCAGGTAAATATAGACTGGGGTTGTATATTTTGATGTCTGTTAAGTTTTACATCCTAATAGTCAAATGCATCTTCTAAATTCTAGTGGCACAGTACACTCAAGGTCTGGTTCTCAAAAATAAAGCCATGATCGAAAAGAAAGAATGTTTTGTTTCTTGGCTGTCTTTGTGTAATGACAAGTGATTCCACTGTTATCAATTTTACATGTGTGTAATATACAATCCTGAGTGTATCATTAAGTACTGCATGGTTGCATTTCATCTCCACTGATGGATGAGTCTACCTGTATTGGCATGATTCAATTAGTTTAAACTTTAAAGACATACGTGCGTGTGTATATATATGTATGTGTGTGTGCGTGTGTGTGTGTGTGTGTATATATACAGTACAGGCCAAAACGAGGCTCACTTTCGACGGCACATCTAGCACCTGATTGTCAACACCCAAGTCCCGCCCCCGTCCGACTTTTGATTGGCTAGTAGGCTGCACTTCTATCGGATCCAGAAAAATGTCTGTCAGATAAGTCTGGGCAAACCCCCCCCCCTTTTTTTTTTTCACAGTCACGCCGGAACGCCGGAGATCCGGCATATATACATACACACATGTGTATGTGTGTGTGTGTGTATATATATATATATACAGTACAGGCCAAAAGTTTGGACACACCTTGCGTTTTCTTTATTTTCATGACTATTTACATTGTAGATTCTCACTGAAGGCATCAAAACTATGAATGAACACATGTGGAGTTATGTACTTAACAAAAAAAGGTGAAATAACTGAAAACATGTTTTATATTTTAGATTCCTCAAAGTAGCCACCCTTTGCTTTGTTGACAGCGCTGCAAACCCTTGGCCTTCTCTCAATGAGCTTCATGATGTAGTCGCCTGAAATGGGTTTCACTTCACAGGTGTGCCTTGTCAGGGTTCATTTGGGGAATTTCTTGCCTTCTTAATGGGGTTG
>OMLB01012324.1:2885-14397 GCA_900302555.1 Myripristis jacobus | reverse complement strand
ATCATGTGATCTATTAGATAATACATTTCCATATATGGGAACTAGTCTTTATATTTTCCAATATATTGCAATATCTGAAATGAGCAATTACTTGTGTATTATTCCATATATTAAAATATATTGATGCAATATATATAAATATATTGCATTATATATGTTTCACCAATATATTATTCCATGTATTGCTTAGACATTTTCAAATACATAACATATAAATTTATTGTAATTCCATATATTAAATGTAATATATTGTAATATATTGGTAAATATATTTTCTTTCCGTAAGGGTATCTTGCCCAGAATTCTGCTGGGATCCATAATAATGCCCCCTGTCCTGCATGACAGCTAAGGGGAAAGGGAAATGATAGGCAATCACATTTTTAAAATGCATAAACTATGCCTTTAAAGAACAGGTCAGCAGATACGGTATAAAAAGATCTCGTTTGAGTGCCTGCATTCTGAGCTTGTGTGAATTTAAACCCATACCCAATGAGTATAGATGATGACTTTACATAAAAGAATCCATTTACTAAACTAAAGAAGATTCAATAATCTGGGCATAAAATCTGATCATATTTCAGCAAACTGAAACACGGGAATTGAGCACTGGAAGACATGAATCAGCAAAGTCGGCAATGAGCACAGCATAATTACCTAGAAAATATCGATAAATATGGAATAATGGAATTGTCAGTGGTTGCGTATAGACCTGCAAAGTGCTGAGTCACTATATGGAGCCACTGTAAAGTGTATAACATATTGTATAAGATGTCGTGTAGTGAAATAACTATGTGTGATCCATGTCCAGTGGACAACACTCAAAAATACCACAACCATCTGAGGTCCTGATTCACACTGAGGCAAAATAGTTGCCTAGACTCACTTAGCATACATATTGTATGAGATACAGTGTTGGAAGAAAAGGTTGTGCTTCAACAACATGATTCTCATTGGAGTGCCAAACCCAAAATCCAACGTGCATATTCAAAGAGTGAAAAGGTAGCACGTCCAAAATTTTCACGTCAAGGAGGACAAAATACTCACATTTCACCTGTTTATTTGCCTGTTTATATTAATCTGTTTATATGTTTAATATCATGTTGCTATATCGAACCTGTAAACTTCAAATGCTTTGATGATGGCTCTGTGCCAAAAAGCATTTTTATAGTGTGATGTGAGCCAAATAAACTGCTAATTCAAACTCATTAACTCTGCAAGTGGTGCATCTGATCTTTGGGAGTTACGGATTATATTTGACACCTTTGTGATTTTACCCTGAGACCAGACTAGAGAGATACCAAATATGACTACCCATTCCTCCGACTCCTTGTGAAAAGAAGAAGGCATTAAAAAATACAGTAGAAAACATTACACATGCACACGAAAAAGAGATAAACATTAGAGCAGAAAGCGAATGTGATTTCAAATGGTCCCATGAGGATTCCCTGTTATTTTGAACTCATTACACTATAAATCCTCATCAACATCCTGACATTTAAGGATTACTAGAAACAAGAATGTGTTTTGGTGTTGTTGTTTTTTTGTTTTGTTTGTTTGTTTTTAACAAGGTAGATCTTTTTACCGTCCTCAGGATGGCAAAAGGGATGATTTAGCCTTCAGGTTATCTTACTCCTCGTTGAAGTCCCAGAGTTCTCGCCAGATTTGGTGGTTCGATATGTGAGGAAAAATCACAGTTAATCACTTGATCTTGACAGGATGCAAAAGGGGAAAGTTCTCTGCTGGATGACATGCTGCTTTTACAACAGTAGCCAAAGGGGGAAAAAAACAACAACTTTATTTTCCTTTTGCGCATGAAAAAGAGTTTCTTGTGTTTCTGTTTTCAAGTATTCCTTTATCCTTGACTCTTGTAAGTACATTTTCTAAGCCATTTTTTTTAAAGCGTTTAAAGCAAGGACGATCTCTGGTATCTACTCTCATACCTTGAAGTTTGTTGAATTGATGCCCCTACAATCAAAGTGTCCTTAGAGGAAAATTCTGTTCTTGGATACTACTCTATGCATCATCCACCAATGATGTTCAGTGTGTTCCAGGAGTTGTTTTGACTGTTGAAGTTGTAATTGGAGTGGAGTGTTATAATTTATTGTTTTGTTGTACTTACTTTCCCTCAACTTACCTCATCTACTTCAAGTTTACCAGAATTTCTTTTGGCAATCCAAATAGCAATAGCAACAGCAGTGATAGTGGGCGTTTTTAGAAAACAAGTATCAGACCCCTTACACAAAAGACAGAATGTTGTGCAGCTGCATTACTTTCTGCTCTGTTGCGGCAACTGCAGGTGAAGAAGTGGGTCTCTCTGCCACTTCCCCAGTGGGGAAGCTCCCTACATGATTGTTGAACATTGTTGCAAAGTGGCAGCTCTATGAAGTTTTTGCTCTTTGACTCTGAGGGACACACTAAAAATGTCCTGCTATAAAACTCCTGTGCAGCTGCATGAAAGAGACATCTTGACATGACAGCATGTCATCTACTTTCAGACACTGGAAACATTCAAGGCTTTGCCCAAACCTATAGGTGCAGGGGCATGCCCCCCAAGGAGATTTTTATGGCAGCTGTATGCTCTATTGTTCAAGCCATTTGACATAACCGAATACCTAAAAATCTGTGCATCATTTGTGAAAAAAACATGATGGTTACCCATGAAAAAAAGCATCCTGTAGAGCCAACATAATATTTTGTATGTAATTGTTCTCCAACTGTCTTCATCATTCTCAAACCATAACACAACACATGTTGAGGATGATTAATTTTCACTTCTGTCACCTAAAAAGGCAAAAACTGCCTGATGTTACTATTTTTAAGTTATATATCAAAGGTAAGGTAGAAAAGTGGTGTAAACAGCATTGTTAATCTTGAAAATGATTTTTCTTATACTATGCCGGAGTAGAGTTCACAGGATGAATGTTTAGCTGACAAATCTGCTGCATTTGAATCCATGCAATAATTATCTGGGCTGCTCTAATTACAAATCAAAGACCCCCAACAATGCCAACTATATATGGTCTTCAGTGCTCTGAACTGAACATTCATCCAACAGAAGAGTATTTACTCCAAAAATGGTAATTATATATTAAATTATTTTTATTGAGTGGCTGTCACGTTTGTCTGGAAATTGCTCAGAAACTCCCCCTTATCGTAAATAGAGCTAGGGAAGCCAGACATCCTCTGAATGCCCTCGGTCTCTATTTTGTGGTTGTAAAGTTACAACAGGTCATTTTATACAGTGGCATCAAGTTTCCAAAAAAGGTCTGACTACAGTGAAATGGCTGCTATGGGGGCAAACATCATCACGCATGAATCAAATGTGGCTCATTGAATCCACAAGAGTCTCAGCTTTCCAGTCAAGGCCAATTGATGCAACTCCAAGACTGTTTAGGCTCCAGTCTGCAGAAATACACCATTTTACAACAGGCCACAAGAACACATTTGGACTGCATGGTTTGTGACCCAAACTGCATGGGATTAGCATGAGGTGGGCATGTCTGCAAAGGGGAGACCTGTGGCTGCCCAGAGAACCCATTTTCATTCAGATATCTGGAGGTCAGAGGTCAAGGGACCCCTCTGAAAATGGCCATGCCGGTTTTCCCTTTGGAGCAATCATCAGCTCCCTTGCCAACAACCTAGCATGACATAGCTGGCACCAGTAGATTCCTTATAGGTTGTGTAGCTTCATATGATATATAGTATAATGACTAGTTTAAATAATGAGGGCCTACTGGTTCCTTTCAGTTACAAAAGGGCCCAATGAGTGTATGCATTTTTGTTGTTTAGTTGAATATGCTGATTAAGTGTGCTTTGCTTGGAGCAAAAGTAAAAAGTCAGACTCAAGACAAGGTCTGTGTCTTCTGTAGAACAAAGACAAGCCCCCACTTGCTGCAATAGGGCTCCGACAGCACCAGCGGGGGCACTGTAGTCTTTTTGCACTGTCATTAATTCTCTAGGACCCTGTTAGTCAGGCCCCGCCCATCTGCCTCTCAGCTTTTTGCTTTGAACAAGCAAGCAGCCAGTCTGTTTTATTTCTGTAAATAGGGCCTAACTTCCAAACTCATGAACCTGAGGTCACTGTCTGTATTTCAGGTTTTTTTTCTTTCTTCTTTTCATCTTCGATGTGTCTTGCATCTCTATAGACTGTATGAGGGCACACTACAGGTCCACACCCCCTCTGCAATGAGCCATCAGCTCCACGCTGTATTCATTGTTTTCCAGAGGCCAAAGTCTGGGCTTGTTACCTGGTGCAGTGAGAGTGGGAGTTGATAGAAAGGTAAAATTAAGGCTCAAAAGAAAACACCAAACTACCTAACGTGGCCATGAACAGTGTTTTGTAGGCCATAAACACACTATGAGTCTATAGATGGTGTAGATAATACATGCCTGTGTGTGTGTGTGTTTGTGTGATAAGATTCTCCTGAAGGAAATTAGTCTCAGACACATGTCTGAGACACATGCTGTTTAAAAGGTATATGTGCATGTACGAGTGTGGGCTAAGCTCCTGAAGTGTGATGTTGTTTTGCTGTATTTTGGAGAAAACTCTTCAACAAGTGAAGAACTCTCCTGGTTCACGGTTCACTGTCTATCACAGAAAATAAGAGACTTTCTTAACCCCTCCTCACCCTAATCTTGGCAGCGCATAACAAAAACATAATTTCTCAAAGAAAGGAACACACACAAAAAATATGCCCTCCCTGCATTTTGTTTTTTTTTTCCTTCCGGTGAGTGAGAAATAATATGAGGCAAGAGCATCTCATTGATCCTTCAATCCCTCAAGAGCTGAGGGACGCCCATCTCATGGAAACAATGTTTGGCACACAGAGCAGAGAGAGTGGGAGAGAGAGAGAGAGCGAGAGAGAGAGAGAGAGAGAGAGAGAGAGAGGCGGAGAGGGAAAAAATGGATAAAACAAAAACATGATGAAAAACGGGGGAGAAAAAAAAAACATCAGACGGCGGATTTTGAAATTGCCTCGTGCCAACTCTGCTTATTATATTTCACATCTCATTATGTGGCGGGGGCTTTTTTGGAGATGGCTGTTTGTCAGCCACTGTGCCTGGAATAACAATGATGCCCGGCTTCTGTCTCTGCTTCATTTGCTGAGAGAACAGACACAGGAACTTGTTCCTACACTGCTGGTTACATGAACAGAGACTAGGCCTCATGTCGAGGAGCAACCAAAGACCTAGACCAGAAAAACAGCATCAAAGATACATACTGTAACTGTTTCCTGACCTGGTTAGTGGCTGGCATGTCTCTCCCTGAAATTTCCTTTGGTATATGTGATTGTCTGTCCGTGCCAGAAGCATGAAAATGTAACACACACGGAGATTAGGGTTTTTGAAGGCCGATATTGATGAAGCTGTCAGTAACAGCTATTTTTGTGCTATAGATACATTTAAAGGGATGATAAACTCCATTATTTGCTATTATCCTTGTGGACTCTCCTCATCAAATTTTGTGAGTTTCTAAAAGTCAATAACTAATAAAATGAAGTTTTAGGGGCTGCATTTTCCAACCAACGGTCCAGCAAAGAGAAAACATCCGGCTTGCTGGAACCGAAAGAGCTGCGCTTCTTAGTAGCACTGCAGCGCCAGCAAATGCTTTTCTAGCTAACACTGCTGCAGAGTTCACTTGCTAAGCACTTCCAGTTTGGAGGCTTGTAGTAGAGTTCAAGTCCAAATGTGGTGCAGTTCATTCCACAGCAGGCTGAATTGCTTTGCTAACCTTCACCTCTCCTGACATAATGTTAAATTGGTCAAATAATCCTGTGTAAAACAGTGGATTTCTCTCCAAAAACAGCACCAATTCAACATGCCATGCTAACAAGCTAACTGTTCTTGTGACTGTTACATACTACCACTGGCTGATACAAATGGGAAATTGGAAATTACAAGTGCAGCTGAAGGGTCAGTCAAACGAAGGTGGGAGGAATAAAAAGTGAGGTTGTGTTCTGATTGGATTGCTCCACTCGAAAGTATTAAAGCAGCTTCCCATCCTCACCTGGCAAAACTGATGATTTGACATCAAATCATCAGAGAAATCAACTGACAGGCTTCTCTCTGCATGGAAAGGAGTTTCATCATGTTTTCTACATCCAATGATATCAATAAAAAAACATTTTCATGAAAAATGTTGGAAAAAATAATAAAAAGCCAAGCCAACACTGGGACCATTACATTGTTCAACCGATATATCGGTGCTCTCATCAGCGAGTAATTGACAGATGCACCCATCAGGGCTTCCAGATGTGGGAATGATTCTGCAGAAATTCCTCAGGGAGCTATAGTGTCTTGCTGGGGCAGCTAATCCCTGAGCCCTGGCTCATGGACGGTTATATGAAGGTTGTCATGAACTTCTGGCTGCACTTGCAGGGAACTTTCACCAAACCATCTGTCAATCTGTCTTTTGCTCGGGAGCTTCAATAGCTCAAATGAGACAGAGGCATTGAGCTGCTTTTGTATGCCAAGGAGAAAAGCTCAGTGGCTCAGCTTGTGAAAGACTTAGATGATGTGAAAGTTTCTTTTGTATTGTCAAATGTGACTGTTTTTCACACCTCATTGCTCAGTAATTTGATGAGCTGAGTTTACGTAGCCTGGAGGGGCTCAGCTGTTTAGAGAGGGTATTAGGCACAGATGTAAGAGGCACAGGCACAACTTCCCTGACTTGAAGTAAACCTGCCCAAAAAGCTCTCATTTCTTTCCAGCAGATGCTTGTCAAATGGCTGGATCTAGCAAATTTCATCAGATGCTGTTCAACAACCAAGGTATGTTAGCATTGCCAATGAGTTCTGCAAACTGAAAGCCAAAAATGTGCAGAATCCGTCTGGATTCACTGGGATAAGTAACACCATTTTTTTCTCCTTGTTGCACCTGTTTCCCTGGCAAATTTTATTTGTTGAGAATCTTGGTTCAAATGTTGCCCTATTCTAACTGTGAGAGTCTCTAGCTGCATCTCTTGGATGTAGTTGTCTGTGGTTTCAATGTCTTGGGCGAGTAAATCGTGTTGTATAGTTGCTTTGGTACTGACTTTAATGACATTACATTGTTGTGATATGCTAACCTAACTTGCAAGCAAGTACTAATGAGGTGACATCAAAGGAAAAGTGAATTTTATCAGAGTGCTGGGTTGTAGAGTTACCTGGACATTACATGAGCCAACATGGTGGTGAAATATCCTCAGTAGTTGCATTGTACTCCCCTTGAAATCCACAGGACTGTATTTGTATTTCTTCATTCACTTATTCTTCATTATTTTGAGAGCAAAAGGCTCCCAAAATAACATTTTAAGCATATAAACAAATGTGAACAAAGCAGATTATTGCAATATAAAAACAATCCCGGTCCCGGTATCTATTATTTATGGTGTAATTACAACTTCTTGTGAAAATATTATCAGGTTGTTTCTTCCTTGTCTTCTTTGTATACTTTCCAATTCAAACAAAAAAATGAAGAAAAAGGAAGAAAAGAGTCAGTAAATTTCCTCAACAAAATTGTTACTGTTTGTATTGGCATAATCCACTTTGTTTGTTTGTTTGTTTGCATTTGTATACGTGCTAAAAGCAACCAACCATGTGGACTCATTTAAAGCCTAGGTAAATATACAACCTGATACAATTATAAAATGCAAGAAATACTTGAAAGCTCACCATCTAATTCAATAGTGGCACTCTGGATGTATGATTTTTGATTTTGGATGTTTATTCCTGAGGACTTTCACATGAAAGCTGTAGAAAACTGGGACGCTCTGAATGGCTGAAGTCACCAGGGAAGAATAGAAATCTAATGAGCTGCTGATGGCTGATGACAATGAAAGTTGAGGTATGGCCAGCTTTTCTCAGCCGGCAAGCTTGCTGACCGTCCACACCGGCTGCTTAGCTCTAAAAAAATGACCTAACTTTCCGAACTTGTTGGTCATTTTGCTTGTAGTTGTGAGGCATCATGGTTTCTGGTGTGTGAGTGGATGCATGGCTTTGAATCCCACAGTTCTGATACCGATTTAGTTGGTGCTTTCCCTGTGATTCCACACTGTTTTGGGCACCTTGCTGCATGCAGCACCCACTGAGTCCAGAGAGGAATGTTAAAGGATAATGGCCGTTATTTTCGACCTAGGCCTTGTTTTCCGAGATTTTGCCATCATGACCACTGATTGTGTTCAAAATTACATGATTTATGTCACTGTAGTGTTTTCAATTCTCCAGATTGGTTGGAAGGCTGTGCTCCATTATATACACACAGTGCCAATGTGTAATCTCCAGCAGTTCAATCGGAAAACCAATTAAAACACTGCTTTTCAACAAAATAACACTCACTCTCCAGAAACTTGGCTTTACACAGCTGCGGTTGATTGTCATGACATGTCAGTAATAATGTCCTTTTGTTTAATGTCTGGCTGTGTTCACACACGCAGACAGGCATCACGCCAGATAACACAGCCTACCAAAAATATCCACATATCCTACTTGTAATTACCACCGGGAGGTTGAAATGAGTATACTTTAGTTGACAGAACTGTATTGACAGAACATCCAGTGAATGCAGCATCAGTGGTCTACTTGCCAGTGAAAGCATGCTAGTTAAAATAACATATGTAATGTATAGGTATATATCTAATACTGTCATATGCACAGGTTACAGGTTTAGGCAATGGATGACCATTGCTGGCTGAAGGAAGGTCTCAATTTCCAGTGTGGTGTGTTATTGGATTGAAAAGATGTGTTTTAATTGCTTTTTGAATTCAGCAGTTAGTGATTGCATGTTAGCCTTGTGCATGCATGTGTATTGGACAGTAGCACTCTAAGCAGCCTGGAGTTTTGAATAAGCAATGACATTTTAAGCAATATTACTCATCATTATCTCAAAAAGTAGAAAAATTAGGCCTTTCATATGTTGTTTTCCAGCGAATTAAAGTTTATATTATTAGTGCTATTGTAAATAATTAACTGTTGGCCTTGCATTTCAGTGCAGCCAGTGATTATTTTTCCCCTTATAGTCACATTTCTCCCTCAATGCAAATGTGACACATCAAGGTGGTCTGCTAACTCCCTCCACCCACACATTTGTTTTGGTTTTATTTTCAACACTCTTTTCAGCCTCCAGCTTTTCAAAATGGCAAAACTGTTTTCTGCCATAGCCCAGCCATTATCACCGCGCAGTGGTGCTCCGGTCCCAGATTAAACCTACAGGGTTAGACACTGGCAGTACTCTGGCAGAAAACAGCTCCACCACAGTGCAAGCACAGGTGCTAAAAACAGTGTTGAAACATTTTTTTTTTCCAGCTTCGCTCAAAATGGCGTTGTTTTCTGGTCTTTTTTTCATTTTGGAGCAGTTCACTCCTGATGAAGCTCTCATTCATGCAACAGGGAAGGAGTTACAGACCAAACTTGGTAGATATATTATACTTGCATGGAGCAGTAAAGATGACTATATTGGTAAGAACCTGAAATATCACTTTCAGCTATATGTAAATAAAGAAGTGGGGAACAGTGATCTCCAATGGAGGTCATCACGGAGCATCACAACAGTAATGTGAGGACAAAATCAATTGTATTTCCTCAAAACATTCCTTTAGGTATTTTCGCTTTAACATGCCTTATCTTAATATAACTTACATTACGTTCTTTGCTATGATGTATAGCACCAATTTGACTTTTTGAGCTATACCACCATATACTGTTTAAGCCATACTAAAAAGTTTACCCTCATACTGCAGCGCAACAGGTCACTCTGACAGGCACACTGTACATACTGTCAGAGTTCATGACTCAAAATATACATATATTCAACTATAGAGGCAGGCCTGTGTGACCGAGTTGCACTTAAAGCCAAAAATAAAACTGCACAATGGCTCTGTTAGGGCCATATGAAACTGCTCTCGGGGGAGTATTTGACAGCTAAATGCATGTCACATATACAGCAGTGGGCAGACAGGATATATTTAAAGCTGCACAAGGCAAGATTTTTATGTAAAAACCCAGCTGTCACTGAGACACTATAGATTTTTCCTGTGACCAAATTATATGCTGGTGTCGGTACAATTGGTGGTGGGAAATCTTTTTCCATACAGGAAGTGACAAATTGAAACTCACCGATAAAGTTCAAAAGTGAGTCCCAAACAGCAGGTTGTGGGCGCTCTGTCCTGACAAACTGGACTCACCAGTGATGGCTGAACCTTTTCACCTCCCTCACTATTATTGGCGCTTACCTCAGACAACACCTTGATATTAGTGAACATCCAGGGAAAAAATATATTTACATATTTAAATACAGACAGATGACAAATTAATAGGAAAACTAAGATAAAATGTAAAGGTGTTGGGCCCCCAAGAGCCACTAGAACAGCGTCAGTGTTGCTTGACATAAAGTTTACAAGTCTCTGAAATGCTACTGCAGGGATGGGCTGCTTGGGATGCCTCTTCAGCTTCATTAGCCACCAAAACGACTTGGTTAGGGCATAGGAAAAGGTCAGGGTTAACATTACACAACATTTGCGAATATTGGCTCACTAACAGCAGCATTAGCTAAAAAACAAACACGGCTTTCACTTGATAGAAAAATCTCTGCCAAGAAAATCATGCCAAGAAGTATTGAAGCTGTTCTGTTGGCTCATGGTGGCTCAGCTCCTAAAAAACTTTTGTTTTTCCTTCAATTTGTCACCTGTCTGTTTACTTTACAGAGCCTCTGGTCTCTTTACATCAGTCTCTACCAATAATTAGAACAGAAAAGCTAAGGTACTTTGAGATGATGTATATAATATTGGATTTTACAGCTTTTATGACTAGTCATCATATGACTGAATGCATTTTGTGCTGTTTCACACGACAGATGACTGTTTCACATCTAATCATGTAATCATATAATCATATCCCTCAGCAGTCAGGAAACCGATTTTTCATCCAATGATTTAAACCTTTGAAACCTGAGCAAATTCACTTGATTCCTTCAAAAACATGGGAAAAAAGGCGATGAGCAAATTAACAAAATTTGGAAGAAACAAGTAAAGAAAAATGACAAGAAAATGACCTAAAATTGAGAAGCAAATTGTTAGCTTTACTTTAGATAGCATGATGTATTTCTGGTAGTCTTGCTTGATTTGCACTTGTGTGGTGATAACTTTGCTTCAGTATAGCCATGTTTGCTGGCTACAGATATTTCTCTGGCAATACTAGAGTGTAGCCATGCTGTAGATGCTGGCTATAGACGTTTCTGTGGTACAGGGTGTTTAAGTTAATGTGCAAGGGGGAAAAAAACAAACAACAACAACAACAAAAAAAAAAAAAAACAGGTCTGGCTTTCTGAAATAAAACAAATATACACAATTTAAAATAAAAAACATAACTGGAACCAAAAAAAATACCAAATATCAATATACAAAATGTACAAATATATTAATATACAAAGTAAAAAATGCAATTAGACTTATTTAGAGAGTAACAACTGTTTCAAAATTTCCATAAAGGAATAATTGGTTCATTATCTTTTTTTTTTTTTTTTTTTTTTTTTTTTTTTT
>OMLB01012313.1:0-12974 GCA_900302555.1 Myripristis jacobus | reverse complement strand
GGGTTGTGTTGTGTGTGTGTGTGTGTGTGTGTGTGTGTGTGTGTGTGTGTGTTGGGCGTGGGCAGCAGGAAGGGGGTGAGTTTCCAAAAGTAGGGCCCTGTTTTGATCCTTTACAATCTCTATCAGGTCACTCCTTCTGGGAGAAGTGCATGGCAGAGGAGCTGGGGTGATGGAGCTGGAGTGAGGTTTTGCAATTCATCCAGTTGCCACTCTTAAATCCAGTCTGATATGATTGCTCATGAGCACAGAAGTGTTTTATATTGCTCCAAAACTTCATTTAAGTAGTTTGCTGACCTTCTCAAAGTCTTAGCTGCCTTAAACTGCAGGATATTACAGTGACTTGCCTACTTCATGGTCAATATCTCAAACTGTTAGTATAGATTAGGGTTAAGTGATTTTGCCTTGTGGACCCTGATGTGAATTATCATTTGGCTTGTGTTAAATGTTAAATTGTTTACATGTCATATTTGAAAACTGACAACTAGACTCAAAGTGATGAGAGTAAAACATAATGTAAAATAATCACTACAATCATCAATTGTATTTTGTATCAGTGCTTCTAGTGAATTAAGCTTTAGTGAAATTAAACTATCCCTTATTTTCCTGAAGCTCTTCAAGGACCACTGGTGCTCCCCCTCTTGAAAACCAGCAGAGTAGGTCACTGTTTATATCGTGTTTATGAAATACAGTGGTATACTTGGTGAAAATAAAGTCACTAGAGCAACAGCTTGACTGCTACTTAGCTCTTCGGTTTGTGTTTTCTCTCCAGGTGGCTTGTGGAAATGGTTGGGGGGGTGGGTTTGGGGCGTGGCCAGTTTGAGTGACAGGTGGAGTTCAAACTGCTGCCAGGATTTCATTGAGAGTGTCGCCTGTGTAAGGGGATACTCATGTGAAAGGCTGCCTCCCCCCGGGGGCAGGACAGGCAGGCCAGAACAAGAGCCGCCCCCTTGTGGCACTCGGGGGGCGCTGGATGCCCTTCACCCAGAACCCTGGGTACAGAGGAGCGGAGCAAAGTGGAGCACCCAGTGTTTTCAGTGGGCTGAGCTTGTGTTGTGGGGCCTAGTGGGGAAAGCTAGCAGTTAGAACACAAGAGGGGACAGGCTTTGTCATTTTGTGTGTATATGTGTGTATGTGTGTGTGGGCACGTTTGTGTATGTGCCTGTACTCTCGTTTGTGCACACGGCCACAGTCACTGTGACCCACTTCACTAGATCACGTCTCTCTTCCAAGCCAAGCTCCTTTTCCCTTGCTCAAGCTCCCCATCCCCATGTCCGTCGATGCCTCCATCAACATCTAAGACAAAAAAAAAAGGGAAAAATCCCTGTGGTGGAGATAATGGCGCAATGGCCAGCCTCTAAAATAACAACATGGGCCACAACAACAACACAGTCCCCTTTTGGAGTGCGAGAGCCCCCGCACAATGGCCCAGTGTTCAGGACCCAGGGGCGCAGGCGGGGCTCCCCGCTGCCATCTGAGCTGTTAGACAAGCAAGAGAGAGAGGTCACAATCACACAGCAAGCAGCACTTCACTTCCTGGTCCCCCTTACAGAGAAAGAGAGCATGCCTCTTGCTAGATCACCTCCTACACAAAGTGACTCCCTTTCATCCCCGGCAGCGTGGTTGTAGGGCACCTCAAATCAGATACAAAATGTTGCAGCATGCACCGCCAAATTGTTTCGGTTTGTAGAATGATAGCATGTGGGAGGGGCAGGTTGGGATTTGCAGGTACAATGGAAGCCTGACTTGCTTATGTTTTTTTTTTCTTTCTTTCTTTCTCTTCAATTTCAGCATCCTCCAAAGACCAAGCGCACTGAAATTATCATACCAACTGTGTATGTAATGTGTACCTGTGCTCCCTCCCTGCTCCTGCCAGCCCAAGGCTAATATCCACCTTCTAAACACTCAACCTTAGCTCAGTGGCTCTCTGCGCCCCTGTGTTTACCACAGAAAAAGTAGTTTAATGAAAATGCATGTGGAATGTGTAAAATTGGAGGACGAGGTGACTGCACCCTTTGGATTTGTGAAAAGGTGTTTTGCAGTAGGCTTGTCTCATTGTGACCTCCCCGTTCTGTTTCCCCACTTTGTTGTGCGGATGAGCTATTGTGTTTTGAAGGACACAAACATTACGATTGAAAGACAGGGTCTATCTTTCATTTTTGGTCATATGCACATTTGTTTGTGTGTGGGAGGCCTGCGGAGGAGGATTCAAGGATGAGCTTTCTTTCCTCTGAAAGGTATATTTTCAGTCTGTTTTTAGAGAGAGAAAGGGTGTGTATGCGTGTATGCTTTTGTCTGCCATCTTCAATGTTCTCTCAACTTCAATACCCTGAAGACTTGAGATTTTTCGAATTCAGCATCTGCTCTTCCTCCCCACCTCTCTGCTTTTAACGCACAAAGCTGACGGTTTGAGGAATTGGTGTGTTCATCAGGTTTTACCCCGAAAGCACAAAGAAAAGATGCCACGCCGTGTAGCGCCGGAATGGCACACGTCCACATTCCTTCCCTCTGACACGTCCATCCTCTACCTGATTTGCATTTGACCCCCATACTCTTAGCTAAGCCCTCCCCAAAAACCCCTCAGGTCAGTGGCTTGACCCCTGAGCCTTGTGGCAGTGGAGTGACTAGGCTCCCTCTGAATAACTCTTCAATTGGCCTGCTGCACGCCCAGCCTGCTCCCAAAGTGATGAAGTGGGGTTCAAAGGTCAGGGGTCATCAGAGGGAGAAGGGTATCTGGGGTCATCAGGAGTGGCCCAGGGGCCGGAGTGGCCCAGGCCCTGGCGCCGCAGCGGTGGCTGATTGGGGTGCTGTGGTCATCGGGTTAATAGGATAAGTGGCCTGCAGGTCAGTTGGGCCCAGTTCTAATGCTAATACAGGAGCTTGTCTTTCCACTGTTGCCAGGTTGTGGAATGGATCCTGGATTTTGGGATCACCAAAGCTTTGGTCCTCCACTCTGTCACAGTTTTAATCTAAATTGGGTTCATCAGAGGTCAAAAGTACAGTATTTTACTCCACTCAGTATGCCCCAGACTTTGCCCACCCGTTGGTTTTATTCTGTTGTTGTTGTGGTGTGTTTGTGCGATTGATGTTGCTTCTTTCGGTTCGAATTGTTCTGTTCAAAGAGTGACGACCTGCTGTGACTGTTGATTGTTTGTTTATGAGGCAAGTTGTCCCCTCATGATTCAGACTTCTCTTGAGAGTGCAGGCCAGGACATCTACAAGAGCTCAAAGTTTTCAGTTTCCAGCAGCCTTTTAGACACCATCATTGTAGATTACATCAAGCTTTTTCTATGCTCAGGCTGTGACAGCAACTTAGTGGAGGTTCTCTGTGAAACATTCATTAAACAACTCCACTTAGGCTCTTTCACCTTACTCACCACTCCGCGTGGACTCGCTCACTTTACTCACCAGGGTGTCTTCCTGGATCTGGAACAATCAAGAAAATTCAAGTGAAGTACCTACAAAAAAAAAACAAAAAACTTGAATGCTTTTGTTAGTTTGCAATTACAGAGGCTGCCACCTCCTTTCCTGGGACCATGAAGTGAGTCAGTGTTTTTCATGTCATCCTCTCGCTTTAATCTACTCCGCAGACATCCTCTCGGTGCTGGCTCTGCAGAGCTTTGCAGCACAGAGAACTGGGCCAATTTAGGAGCCTTAAGTGTAATGAGAGGACAATTTAAGATACAGTGATAGACATAGGGCATATGTGCAGTGGTGTGAGTCTTCACCACCCCTTTTAATGAGGAAAAACATCTCCTGTCATTGTTCATGCCTGTGCAAACACAACGGAAACGGCGGCGCCATTAATTATTTGAAGCTATATGGATGAAAATGTGACACTTTTGCGTCCTTCCTTTAATAAACTTAGCAAGCCTTGCTTTTGCAATGAAAATCTGTCCACTCAGCAGATCCATGAAAGCATATACATCACAGCTTCGCCCATGCACTGCTTTTGTTTGAAAGGCCCATTTACAGTACATGGTGACGGAGGGGTAGGACCCTGTACTGCATGCTTAGATCCTATGTGATTTTGCTGCACACAGTGGTTACTCTAGAGACCCTTAATGCTCTTAAGCTCTTATGTTTCATTATGGAAAATAGGTGACAAGTGGATTATAAGTTGGTGGGCTCCCACAAACGTAGGGCATCCAGAGGAGATTAGTACAATTCATAGCTGGCATTTTACCCCACGCCTGGAGTAAATCTATAAGCCGGCCGGGCCAGGACCCTCTAACTCGATGCATCGTGTGGGGCAGCTTTTCATGTTGTGCGTCACGTCAAAATGTCTTGACACACTGTACGTGACAAAGCTAGTGTTTCTCTGATTTAGGAACTTGAGGTGAAAATGCCATGTAGGCATGTGACTTATGTAACAGGCTGTTCCAAAATTCTGACCCAGTATTTCTTGTATCAGTAATGATGGAGTTGAAATTCCTAACACCACACCTAAGGGCGCATGACAAGGTTGTCCCCTGGTACAGTTGAAGTTTAAAATACCTCACTTCCTTTGATGCTAACTGCCTTCTCTCTTCTTTCCAGATGCATCCTTTGGGACTATGTAACAATAATGATGAGGAGGACCTGTATGAGTATGGCTGGGTTGGAGTGGTGAAGCTGGAACAACCAGAACTGGACCCCAGTTGTCTAACTGTGCTGGGAAAGGTAAAGAACTGGATGTTGAGTGACTCTGGGCCTATGTTCAAGATTCTGTGTACCTGTATCAACAGCTAGATTCACATGAACAGACAAATCAAAATCATTTGCCAATAATTGTACAGGAATTCATCTTGATGAGTCATACATGAATTGGGGACAATAAGACCTCAAACTGCATGCATGATGACAGTGATGAATATCCAATACAATGTGGACTACACACATCATTTTACATGTATACAGGCAATCCACCACTTCGTGCAATGGTGCAACAAACCATGAGATATCTGTATGATCGTGGTTAAGTTATGAAAAATACTGCAGTTAAGATGAATACAACTTGATTTATTTGTGTTACATCAGTTACAGGGTATTTACACTGTGATTAAGATGTGGAGTACAGCTGTATTAGTTGTATTATTGGATGGTTGTTTGGACCTGTCAGGCTAAGCATGCTCATCATTTTTCAAACCAGCTTTCAAGATCCACAAGACCCTGAGTTTGAATTTTTTACCGCTGCTATCTTTATTTTACATTCAGCCCTCACAGCTTTAGTCTTACTGTTGAAAATGTTTTTTCAACATATGGCAAGAAGGAAATGGTTGATGCTTTTTTGTAGTCAGTAGCAGAGGTGACCTGTGCTGGTAAAGTCAATCAAACATTTCTGAATGCAAAATCATGCTCATATTCAAAGGATAATCATTGGATTACTATTTGTTCATAAACATAGTTGATCTCTGAAAAATGTTGAATTCAGATAGGACACTTTGTCTGGAGTGTATGGAAACACTGGCTGTTTTGGGCTTTTTGCCCCTTTAGAAACAAGCAAAGACTGCATTGCATCATAAAAGATGAGTCTGTCTTGTGTATGTCTACAGTGAAGAGTTCCTTCCCTTTTGCTTTTTACTAAGCCAGTTAAGAAAATCCTTTTCCCTTCTACTTAATTAAAACATGTTCAGTATTTATCTGTGATCTTTGGTTGTCATGGAGACAATTCATGATAGGATGGTTTTGTCTTATTTTGTTTTTCACTTCTCCTTGCTGAGAGACTTGAGTTTGAACTGAATCCGTGCCTTGTGTTGTACTAACCCCCCCGCCTCTCCCTCCTCCCACCCTCCAACAGTACGCAGACCCCTCTGGAGTCTCCGAGTGGCATTTTATCATCCTTTAATTAAGTGTTCCTCTTAATGGAATGTACCAACATTCCCTCGAGGCTGGGGGTGACCATCATCTCATTTATCGTGTGCATGCCCGGTGACAGAAAGAGAGCAGCCATTCATAATTTAAGGAGCCCTTGTGCCGTGTAGACTTGCTAATGGTGCACTTTCTCCGGTGATGGTTGCTGCTAGCTAGCCGATGCTTGCATTGAGACCTGAAAGCTGACCTAATGTCCAGCTAAAGCACTCAAACACTTCTTTGACTGTACCTAAGAATAGATCATTGTCACGGTTAACATCACTTTAGAAAATGGGCCTTGTGTCATTTAGATGATGTGTCCATGTCTCAGGAGCACTTAGAGGGAACCCAGTGTAATGTAACTGGTGTGCTAGACCGCTACTATAGTGGTCTTTGGAATGATTTGACCGTAGTTCATTGTGGAGGAAAAAGACTGACATTGTAGTTATTTTTGTATTTTTGCTGTTTTCCTTTAGGGTTTTTTCCATCTCGGAGGGATGACTCTTTCATTGCATTGTAAAAGTTGTCCCTGCATGACTGCATGCATCTTCTTATAAAGATTTAGGACTTATAACGAGGGATGGTTCATGTGTATTGAATGTGTGAGTAAGTAAGCATTCCAGTATGGCATCTCTGCAGAGGATCAGCAGAGTCAAGAACAAAGAGTTCCCTTTTTTATAAATATATTTTTCTGCTTTATGAGAGTCACATAAAAGAGAGACAGGATGGATGATGAATACATGGCTGACGTGTGACAAAGCTCCTGGTCTGGATTCAAACCCAGGACACTGCAGGTGCATGATATGCGCCTTAGCCATCTGAGCTACCGGGACATTGTCAGTATCTAGAACCCCCACACCTTCCACTCATATCCCTTTTACACCGACCTAAAATCCCACCTTCATTGCGGGACATGAGCTGAGTGTAAAAAGCGGCTAATCTGAATTTCAGTCCTGCTTTCCAAACCTTGCAACAATCCCAGGTAATTATTGGCATCTGCTCTGACTGGCAGGGGTGAAAATGGGTCATCCACTTATTTGTGATCTCCAAAAGGTGTGATGTTGTAGGACCTGCTACACACTAGTTGCCATGGAGGTGAAATGTATGGCCCAGGATGTCTGTTATTGCAAACAGTGTCCACTTTTTTCATGGGACGTTCTGGAGAAAAAAAAAAAAAAACCCTGTGTAAAACACGCTTGCTCGGTGTTAAAGGGGTGTCAGTGAAAACAGTCAGAGCACAATGCTAATGAGCAGTCTTTTATTTCTAATACTGGGTTTGGCGCCTTGCTTAGGAACACTGTCGCAAGGATGGCAGGAGTTTTAGCTAGTGACCTTTTGGCCTCCAGCCAGCCTCTCTAACCTCAAGGCCACTCTGTTTTCCCTGTCTTTATTCGGCCAGGACTATAATTAGAGCAGGGAAAGCCCATTGTTGCATCTTGACAGACCCTCGCCTGGGGCCTAAACGCAGCTGGGTGCTTTACATTGGCAGCCACCACTGCTGCCAGGCCAGACAGTTCAGTGTTTACCCCCTGCCAGTCTGCCTGCCCTCCCTTTCCCGCCAACCAGGCCACCATGCCCAGCCCAGTCCAGATACTATGCCCGCGCTTACACACTCAACCCGCTTGGTCGGGCCTGCGCTCTGTAGCCCTCCAAAACCCTCCCACCCCAACTTTCCATCTCGCCACCCCACCCTACCATCAGACTGGCCCCTGACTGAACCCAAGAGCCCACTCCACTTTGCTGCCACTTTGCCACCAACAGTGCTGGGGTCTCGCCTGGTCAATTTAGATTCCACTCAATTACAGAATCCCAGTGAATGCACAAAACTGAATCGTAGAGACAGAGAAAAAAAATGCTGTTTACTCCAACCCGAGTCTAAATATAAAGTGCCTGGGAACGCAAGGCCCCCAGCTGTGCACAGGAGCCGGTCAACATGCAGCAACGGCCTTTTCCCTCTTCTAATTACAGTTTGTTGAATACAAGGAAGGTACCTCCCCTTGTTTTAAATGTCCACCCGTAATTAGCTGATGCATGTGGCCATGCAGAGTGCTTTTAAAATGTGATAGAGGAACCATTTCTGGTGAAAATACACCAACGTGATAAGCTCTCACCATTCCTAAAATTAGACTCTCCACAATAGCTGGGGCGTCCTGATGTCCAGTTGTTATCCTGTCTCCTTAATTTCACAGTTGTTAACTGTATTATCTGTTTTAAGTCTGGTGAGAATCCAGCACTTACGGCAAGCTTTTGATGTTTAGTGTTGCATAGTTTCTGTTTTGGTTGTGTTCCAAGTCAGCCTTATTTGAATTGGAGCTTTGTGCTTCAAATTTTGTAAGAAGCTTCATATTATTGCTGTTTTTTCAAATTTGGTTTGTGTTCAATTATTTAGATGAGCAGCTCAAGGATGTGAGACTGCTCTCATTGTCACAAAAAGATGTTGCGAGTTTAGAAGATATTAGAGCGAGAGGTGGGATAGGAAGAGGAGGAAAAGAGGGGGGGTCCCGCAGGCCTCTGAAGTCCACGTGCAAACCTTGCCAAAGTGCTGGCGTGTCGTATATATGTACACAGTTTTTTCCTGCACTTCCTGTCTGGTTCCTGTGAGAGCCGCAGGGCTGTTGACCCCTGACCTCCAGCACTGCCTCCTGTGTGCGGGTACATGGGTAGCTCAAGAGCAGAGCAGATTGTTTCCTACTGCAGCGTGAAGTGTGGTGTGTAGAGTGCCATCAGAATTTGCTCAACTTGTACTTTTACTTCTTGCCATGTTGTATTGGGTTTGAGAAGTTCTTTGAAGCTGCAGAGGGCTTGGCCAACAGGGGTGAACTGTGCAAGTCATGCTGCTATGCATGAATGACAAAGCGCTGTTCCCTTGCTAACCATTTATTTTGCCCGCTGAATCTACCTGCAGGGTTCCAGTTAAGTCGCTATTCTGTGCTAGTTATCATTCATCTGCTGTAAATCATGCTCACACTTCTTACTATACACGCATATCCGCTCTCAAGTTTATTGGACTGTTTATTCCAGTCCGTAATATGTTCTTGGTTGTCATTTCCCCCCACCGCCTGACTTTCTCAGAACTCTCCTCCCTCCCCTCCACTCTACGCTTTCCTTCTCACACACATGCACTGCGATTGTTGGCAGCTCCTCTGGAACATGAAATCATGTCATGGGCTCTTCGGTGTCCCAGGCCGGTCGGGGTCTTTGTCGCTGTGCCAGCGTGATATCTCTCCTTTCAAGTGCCGCTGTGTCAGTCCAATGGCCACACGGGGCCCGGGCATGCCGGCTTTTCCCCTTTCATCCTGCCCATGCTACTCTAGGCTCTCATGACATCAGCCCCCAACCCGGGCAACCAGGGGAGGAGGAGAGGAGGGGTGGTGGACTGAGAGAGTAGTGGGGGTTAGAGGACAGAGGGAGAGGGAGGGATGGAGAGCTTAGGGAAAGGTGGGAGGGAATGGAGTGGCTTGGCTTCTCAAGGAGATGAAGAAGGTGACTGGGTTGGGTTTGGCAAGTGGGTGGCTGGGGTTCGTGTCTTGGTACGACCTAGTGGGCCTTTGTGCACACACAGGCAGACAAACTCGACCCATCCTCCCACACAGCCCTACTGCTTGTGTAAAGCAAGCTTCTTGGCTTGCATTGCATGTAGAACTGCCTGGTATGTGCTTGTTGTGTGTGGCCTGCCGCTGCCCTTGACCAGCTCATCTTCGAACCACGATCAGTTCCACCTTAAGTGCCAGCCAAAGACAACATTTCACAGTAACGGCGTGCAACTGGCCCGAGACTGGCCGCTACAAAGAACTCAAAATAACTGCAGCACCAACAAAATCTTCAAGATTTTTATTGACATGTCCTCCCAGAAACAAAGCTGGCTACTTTAAAGCTGTTTTGCCAGAGGCACACAGCCATAAAAATTGTATTCTGTGTGGGAGGCTCTCTCTCTTCAACACACACAAGTGCACACTCACACACACACACACACGCACACACACACATACACTATCCTAAATCCGCAGATGCCATGGGACGATGTGAGCAGGCAGTGGAGTATATCTCAGTGTGTCTTTTGGTACCGTGGCCCTCAGTTGGCACTATGGGACAGCAGACCAGAGCAAACAGCTGCTCCCTCTTAGTGCTAAGTGGCTTTTGGACTCTAACCGTGTCTGGCATCTCAGCCAGAGCTTCAGAGAGGGTGTAGTGTGTGTGTGTGCGTGCACGTGGAGTGGAATGAGACGGAGATAGACGGTAGACGAGTGCTAGATGGGGATGCGTGTGTGTGTGAGTGTGTGTGAGTGAATGTGTCAGAAGGAGAGAGAGACCTACATAAAAGAGAGAGAGGGCAGCAGACATATGAGTGTGATGTTGAGGGCGACTGGCTTCGAGCCTGTGGCCAGGTTAGCTGTTCCTACACACTCAGGTGTGCGTTAGAGGTCGCCCCAAGGCCAAGGCGATGTCAGTTGGGTGTCATGCCACAGAGCCTGTTGTAAAGCAGGTAGAGTTTTACTGGCTGCATTTTACCCGCCTTTTCAACCCACTTCTGTGTTGTCCTCGGTGGATAGGAATACTAGTTGATCAGTGTGCGTGTGTACACATTTGTTGGTGTGTGTGTGTGGGTGTGTGTGCATTAGCTCATTCAGGGTTTATCGGCCTGGATAGGAAGAACTAGAGGCCTGGCAGATTAGCCTGTGTTTTGATGCAGACTCTGTATGACTCACTGTGTCACTCTCGTCAACTCTCACTCCTCGCCATTCTCACTCTCTCTCCCTCTGTCACTGTGTAGACCTCAGCGAAGCAGAGCCTCAACAGCATAAAGAAAATTGCTGTATTTTCACACCGTGCCATCTCCCGAGTGTTTTGTTAAATTGCAGCGAAGCCACAATAGAGATTGATTTACAGCGATGGCTTTTATTCAATACAACTGAAGCCTTTTCTTTTTTTTATTCAAGTGTTAACTGCCACGGGAGAAAGCAGGCCTTTTGCGAGTGGAACCAAAAGGATGCAAGAAGGATATTGATAGGGCAATTTTCCTCTGTGCTTGTATTTCACCAGAAATAACAGGTCTCACTTCCTTTCAGTGGATACCACTTGGGCACAGCGAATTGAAAGTCAATTTTTAGCTGTTTACCACAGAGCACCTAGCATCGACAGCTGCGATATGATGCAGAGTGGAGGGGAACTTCCCAAACTTCTCTTGCTTTAAAGCTCGGTATTGTCAGGTGGGTCAGTGGTTCCTCCTAGGAATGTGAAATTCTGACATATATTGTTAGATATTGTTTTGTCAGCTTCAAAGGTTTCAGCAAATATGCCAAGGGCTTGCAATCTGGACCAATTCTCACTCAGTTTTACCACAGAAAACGTTTTACAAAGATTTTAGGCACAGCAGTTCTCACAGATAAGAAACACTGTATCCCAGGAGTCATTCTCAAAACCTTTGTCAGTGCCCATGAAAAAATCAGGAGGCAAAAAATAGAGCATCCTCAACAGTAGTTTTTTGCATTTTATCCAGTTCCCACTTTTCTTTTTCCTCCAATAAGGCAATTCTTCCTCATGGGCCACCATACATGATTCATGGGAGCCTATATATTCAAATGCAGCCTAAACTACGAGTACACAGTCTGAATCAGAGGCAGTAGAATAAAAAGCCAATGCACAAACATCAACAAAAAAGAGAGAAAGAAAACAGCTGATATCATAAAAAAATCTCACCAATCAAGGGGGATCGAAGACAGGTTGGGAGAAGTGGGCCTCTGCTGAAGGACTTGCTGCTAGTTTGCATCTGTGAGTAAGATGTTGAAAACAAGTCTTATCAGTACAAAAGAAGGGTTTATTTGCCAATGTAAATGTGTTGCTACAAGTTCAATAAAATAGCACCTGGAAAAAAACATAATGCCCCTAAAAAATCAGATTAAGGGTGGAGAAATGTCCTCAGAAAAAAATGTAATTTCGTAATTTTACAGTAGCCATATTCTACTATATTATATAATATTACCGTATGTATAACAGTAACAAAACCAGAATGGCTTTATTTAAATGGTGTTGTTACATTGCTGTAGGAATCCTCATCATGTAATAGTGTGTACCGACATCAGCTTTCCATATGTTAATGCACAGATGAATACTACAGAATAAGGCCATTATAAGCATTGCTGTTAATTTCTGCTGACACAAACACAGCCATGGAGCTTGCTGGCTAGCCCAGCCATGTTAACGAGTAAAATGCACGAGCTAACTCTTTAGCTTCCTCTCCGCCTGCCCCTTGCCCCAAACACACCGTGAAAACACTTCCAAACATAGCATTGGGGAGGGAGGGGTGGGACGAGAAAGAAAGGGAACTGAAAAAGAGAGGAGGAGCGGAGGGAGAGAAGAAAAAAGGGAGCAAAAAGCTTGTGAAGCGCGGAGCACTCAGGGGCCTGCCTCTTGGGCTCTCCTTTCATGTTTGTGTACGCTTCAACTTGCTGATATTATCTTGGCCGCTCTTCCTGGTGGGGTGTCGGGAGAGGTTTTCACTGTGACCAGGCAGGGGCCTCGCTCTCTCTCTCTCTTCCCCTCTCTCCCTCTCTCCCTCTCTCCGTCTCTCTCAGGCTGTGTAGGAACCCTCACCCACCTTCCTCGTTCAAACCCCCTCCACCCCCTTCAAGAAAAAAGTCCTCCTCCTAAATCACCGCTTCACAGCGTTTCACGGCGCTTGGAGGCGCCTGGGATCCCACTGCGCTCGTTTCCATGGTCACTGGGAAGCTCCTTGTGTCATGTGGCTCAAAGTGAGCTGTCCCTGGGCCGAATTACCCAGCTTTCAATGGGAGGCCAAATGACCATTATTAGACTTCACAGCTCGGGCCCCTATTTAAAGAGAGAAGAAAGGAGCCCTGGGGACTTAAGATGAGAGAGAGATGGAGGAAGAGAGAGAGAGAGGGAGAGAGAGAGAGAGAGGGGAGAGCAGGAGAAAGAGGCAGAGAAACAGTGAAGAGGAAATGGAAGGGAGGAGAAGAAAGAGTCCTTAGCATCACTGAGGGGCTGTTTCTTTTTTTTTCTTTTTTTTCATCACCCTGGCATTGATTTTGAGCTGTGACTCAGAATTGTTATTTGAAAGTCAACTCTCAAGGAACGGATTGATGTGGTGTTTTCTTCTTAACATGCACTGTTGACCGAGCTACAGT
>OMLB01012311.1:81461-95364 GCA_900302555.1 Myripristis jacobus | reverse complement strand
TTTTTTTTTTTTTTTTTTTTTTTCACTTTTTGTTTTTTGGCGGTGTGTCTGTGCTGCAGCATTAATTCAGCACTCACTTGGTTTCCAATAAATATTTGCTGTTTGCATGGCATGCGATGGAACAGATTAATTGTAATCTTGTGCATCAGTGCGCTACCAATAAAACCAGAAAAAAAAGATAAAAACTTGGAGACAAATAAAATTAGCCATGTCCGGAAACAAAGACTTTTAATAAATGAAACAATACTAATAAATAAAGATTAAACAAGTTGCACATTTTAAATGAAATCATCCAACAAAACAAACATAACACTGAACAGTACAGAACAGTACAGTACCTTAGCATAAATTATTAAAAAACAACCCCCCCACCCCAAACATTTACAAATTTTCTTAAAAACTTCAAGAGGCAAACATAGACATTGTATAAAAGCATCATACAGTAGAGCATTTGAGTATAATTTACAAATTTACGGAAGGATAAATACTTCTGGCTGCTCTCTGACTTGAGATACACATGTAAAACCACCGTGTGGTTTTTTAAACCGCATGTGTTTCTCAGGTGAGGTTCCAGCCCTGCATTAGTGATCATTAACAGTGATGAGGTGAAAGTGAAAGCAGTCCATCAATTCATGGGAAACTCACAACTTATCTATATATGTGAATAACTTAGAATAGCTGTTTTCCAAATCTCCATTGGTCTCTTCTCTGTTGGTGCATCATAGAGTAAAGTCAAGAGAATCTCTGCCAGCGGATATGGCTACATCAGGCGTTTGTAGAAGAACACTGAACGACTGTCCTTCATCTGACTCTCCGGACGCGGAGACGCAGAGGCTACATCAGTAGGGAGCAAACTTCTGTCTCTCAGGCTTTTTGATGCAGTTGGCTGAGGAGATTTTGGTGGTGTAAGCGGCCAGAGTGGGAGCTGCGGTGACGGCCATGGTGGGGGCGGGGCTGGACAGAGTCAGGAAGGGAACAGACTTCACTCCGAGCAGGCCGGAGAGCGGCATGGCACCGTAGGGGGCGCCCAGGACATGAGCTGGGGTGAGGGCACCCATGCCTGCCAGGGTGGGAGTTGGAGAGGCAACTGGGGAGGCTGGCTGGGTGAAGGCCATGTTGAGGTCGACTGGAGTGGCCATGGTGGCTGCCTGGGCTGTGGATTTGGCTGTCTCTAAACTATGAGGGCAGAGATAGGAGGGGTTGGGGGGAGACATGGAGACAGGGCAGGGAATGAAGATTAGAGGATTACACTGTAACCTTGGGTGAAGTTTCTGTGAAATATTAAAAAACATGCAAGAGCTGCAGAGCAGACACTCCATTTCGACAGAATTTCAAAAAAGCCTACAAGACGCTGTCATGTGGTACAACAGAAGACGCTACGCTCATTCCCTCGAGACCAATTACAAGCAGTATAAGAACACATCTCATTATCATTTATCACCATAAAGCACAACCTTTGACCTTTTAAAACCATGCAATTCCCTCAGGGCTGCACTTTGCAGTGATTCATTCGAGAGTTGTACTGGCCAGTTGCTCTTACCAGGAGGTGATGAGGTACTGGGCCAAGTTGATGCTGATCGGTGTTCCTGTGATGATGACATGACGGTCACTGGTGCCGTCCAGCTGGCTGCCAATCTTGATCTGAGCTCCTGACACCTGCCTGATCTCATTGATCTTAGTGCCCTGACGGCCGATGATTGAGCCTATCAGCTGCAAAATAAGTGAGGGGAGATAGATTGGTCAATAGATAGAAAGAAGAATCGGCGGACAGATATACTGAACAGGACAGATGCCATGCTGTGGAAAGAGATCGCTCAATAAATGATTTGTTTGACGGCATCACTCAACAGCTATGCCGGCATGACGCTTTGATTCTGGTGAAAAGTGCAAAAGCAGGATACAAAACCACAAAACTGAGCACGGTGCTGTTGAGCTGACTTAATACTGTATGTAGTGTACATTAGATGCAGACCACTCTAAACATTGCAATCACATTTTTGTCTTCAGTGGTTTGCTCATCCATCACGCATGTCAAGAGCACTTTTTTTTCTCCGAGTCTGCCTTAATTGCAACTGCGTGTGCCCCGGTAAAAGAGACGAGAGAGGGCACATTTGCCTCTCATTAATCTGAGTGGCTAAAAGGTTATTGATTTCTCCGAGTCATGATGACTTCCCAAACAAATCACTTCCCCAACACGAGCCAGCTAAATGCATCTCCGCACTAATGGAAAATGTAATGGGAAAATAACTCAAAACATATAATATAGAGTCCAACCGGCTTGAGTGGTCGTTCTGCCGCGAGTACTTTTGACACAAGTTTTATGACATTCCCACACATATTATCACTTTTGTTCCGTTTTCATTACCTTGCTTGGACTCGTGCCTATTAGCGACAATAGACATTTAACAGCTCATCTCATTCTGCAAAAGCACAGTCCAGGCCTGCAGTATCAGCCTGAGTGCAGGGTGTCAGGGCTCAGCTACAGGGTTATGCAGATGTATAGTGAGTGGGCTCGACAGTGATGAAGTACTTGTAGTATGTGTGTGCTGGCAGCTTAACAGCGGCTGACGCATAGGTGGACACGCGCACACACACACACACACACACACGCACACAAGCACAAAGTGTTCGTGCTCCTGTCCTTCTCCCTGCATTTCACATTCCTTTCCCGAGAAGTCAGCCTGTTCCACAATGTCTGATTTGTCACACAGCGACCTGGTTGGTCCGGCTGGCTATTATTGGCACAGCAGATTATTCAGGGGGTTGACACAGAGCACAGCCAGCCTAAAGAGCAACTCTAGAGACAATGGCCGCTACAAAACCTCAGATCACAGATAATGTCTCTCCCCCACTGGGACCAAGAATCTCCACTGGACCCTGGCCTTTCAGACCAGCTGTCAGTTGATACCAGCTGTCAACAGCACAGCCACTTTATCATGCACAACCTCAGGACACAAACATTCCTGTAAGAACAACGTGTTTCACCTAAACAAAAAAACAACAACACAAAACCGCAAAGAAAGACATTCGCGGTGAGCTAAATAAATGACACCGAAGAAACACCAGGTTTGCTTGCTATGGAGATTATTCGTTCTAAGCAGTGCATTGAAATGACAGTAATGCTGCATGGTGCTCCTGGTCTTAAACTCTAAGTGGCCTATATATTGTTTGAGTTCTTGCTGAGGCAGTCATTTCAAAGGACACAGGAAGAGAGATGGGGTGGTGGGGGTGTAGCCATTTTTCTTCTGGCTAAATCTTTGCTGCGCAGAAGTACAGTATACTGCTGACTGCGTGCAAGCAGCTCCTGAATGCCTCGGTTGTGTGTACACACTGTAAGGCGAGTCTCCTTCAGTTTCTGCGAGCACAGAGTGGGATTGTGTGGTCTGAGCGTGCCTGGTCTGCGAGGCAGAGGGCTGAGGCTCAGTCATGGCTATAAGTCCTCTCTGGAACAATGGCTGGAGCTTACAGCTGTCCCTGTCATGTATACTGTTGCACTGAACCCTCTCATTCCTCTGATGCATTGTAGAGCCTGGCATATAGGGGTTTACTTAGGCAAAAGAAAGAAGAACGCCTCAGGCATTTTAGCTATGTTGTTGAGGGGTTGTGGCTGCTATACAGTAAAACCTTGATTATTCAATTGAACTCTTATTCATTTTCACATTAAACCCATGTATGGAAATGTTTGTAATTTTATTGCTGATATGTACAATTTAGTGATGGAGCAGCGCCTTTGACAGCACACAGCAATTTTTTAAAAAGGAGGCTTTGGTCTTGAATTTCAATATACTTTGAACAACATTTCATTCTTATGGATGACCTTGGTTCTCAGAGAAAGAACTGTACATTATTACTATAACTTACATTGTACATTATTACCATACCCTTACTATAACAAGGTTCAGCTGTTACACGGGATTTAAGAGCAGTGCATTTTATGATTGGCCTCATTACAAATTTAATTTTAGAAATGAAATGCCCAGTCTTTTTTCGCCAATTCAAATTCAAAAAGAAGCAAAATGAGGCAAATTACCACAATTATGAGACAGAATTGACAGCCAGATGCTCTCTGGCCAAGGCAGCCAAAACCAATATTAGACTGATCATCTTCATTTCATTTCATTTTGGTTCATTTTCAGATAAATTCAGGCATTGTAATGTCTCCTCTCGGATCAGAGAGACATTTCGTCTATCCATTGCAGAGGCTAAGTGAGGAAGGAAAGGATCTTTGTCTGTTTTTTATTGGCTGTTTTGACAGCAGACAGCTTCTAAGTAGGTCAGGGAACATGAGAGGATTTACTGGGTACTCATGGGAGTCACTCTAAGACACTGCAACTGCAGCCCAGACAATAATGCAAAAGGATCCATATCATCTCAAAATCCCCTTAACCTTGGGTTAGTCTGAGGTTAGAATAATGGGGATAATTAGTAAGTTGCCAGCATGTCTCTCGTCTCTTTTGAAGTCACACAAGACATCTTGTGGCTGGGGCTTCGGGCCCAGAGCATCTGAAGTCACCTGCTCCAGAGCTATTTGAACATGTGACACTGCTGCTGACTTTCTGTTGTTTTTATTGTAGTCCTGTTGGGTTATTTCTGTCTAACAACACAATAAAAGCAGAAAATTCCAGAGCCACTGGTTGCTTAGCCTTACATCATTGGGAATAAGCAGCTCCTGAGATGTCTGAGAGTTCGAGTCCATCCCTAATGAGAGAGAAACACAAGCAGCAACTTATTAAAATTGACATGTCACACGTTTGAATATGTATTCAATTCTTTTAGTTACAGTAGTCAAGTCGTGCAAAGCACCACTGATATGCAGTGTGAGAAGCCCTTTCAACGTAGAACGGCTAGATTTAGCAAAGTAGTTAATTTCCATTTTAATAGACTGATGTTGAACATGGCACACATTCTTTTCTTTCTCCCAGTTCTCTGAGTCTGCAGAACATATCATTTCACATAATAGTTTTCTCTTTGACTGGGAGATATGCGCAAGCTATAAAGCTTCTTCTCCCCCTCCTTACTGCCACAGCCACATAAGCACATAATCAGTGCAGCTAATGACATGGAGCCCCTAACTCTGACATCTGAAGACATTTTAAAGATCTACAACAAACTGCAGACGGAGAGAGCGATTCAAACACAAACTCCACACACTGCTTGATTCTTTTAGGACAAATTGCTGACTTTAACTTTTAATTTGGCTGTCAGGGCGATGGTAAGATAATCCAGTGCAATTACAATACTCCTTGCATTTGTCTAGCCTAAAATACCGGGCTATTTTGCAGTGACAACCGCTCTTATTACTATTATACCCACCAGGTATGAGAGTTGAAGCAGGCTGGGCAATTGGACTGAGGCTTTGCTGCATTGACAGCTGATGTAGCTTGGCCAACTGTGGAAAATGGAAGAGCACAAACTTGATGCAGAATAGAGAAAAAAACATCTAAAATGCTACGACTATACTAAATT
Source organism: Myripristis jacobus (assembly GCA_900302555.1). Classification (NCBI taxonomy): domain Eukaryota; kingdom Metazoa; phylum Chordata; class Actinopteri; order Holocentriformes; family Holocentridae; genus Myripristis; species Myripristis jacobus. Next base: position 89,898 of record OMLB01012311.1, on the reverse strand, counting down.
ATGATATTCCCAAAAACTGTTAAATGTATACCTCTGAGTGTGGAATGCCATATTGGTTTTGCACAGTGTAGGCCTGGAAGAGAGCGTCATGCATTAGGTAAATTACAGCAATGAAACTTCACACCGTCCCCAAGTCTCTTAATGGAAGAGCATACTGGCACTGAGAGATTAAGATGAAAGAATGTGTGAATATTGTGAGCTAAATGAGGTGGAGAATTATATTAATTTCATTCTATACTGCCATTTATATCGTGATTTATGACAAATGCTGTTGAAAAAAGTTCATTTCCTGATATAGATTTGATGGGCATTAAGAATGGAGCTTTAATTGAATACCTAGTGTCTCTAAGGCACGGGTAACATACGACAGATGAATTTCCCAGACTCTTTTCTCTCTGGATTGCTGATTATTGGTTTTTAAACCGGATCAAATAGACAGTGTTGTCGCCCACTATTGGATGCAGATGTAGATTTTGTTTTGTTGGATTTGTGTACTGGGTCATGTGCTTAGGGGGCTGTGTTTTTATGTTTTATGTTTGTATATCTGCTGTTGCTCCATTGTGGGATATCTCCTAGAGCGCTATCTGTAGGAGGTTTATGTTTGTGTTTGTGTCTGGATGGTGTTTATGTTTATGTTCATGTTTGGATGATATTCATGTATTGTGCTGTTAGATGACAGTTGGTTAACATACCAGAGGGTTTTGTTGTGTTGTGCTGTGCTGTGTATGTGTTGTTGTTGTGTCTGAATAATCCCATGAAGGACTGATCACATAAATGAACAGACATGAAAATAAAATGCTCACTCATTCATTCATTAAGTTCCTATGTCAAGAGCTAACTGCACTGCACAAATACACTGCTCATTAACATTCAGACACTACGATGATGATGATGATTATTAATAATTTTATTTAAACTGTTGTTTCCACAAGTGAAATACATGATTGCATTTCTGCCCACAACTGGACTCACTACTTTTTAAAGGTGCTATGTGCAGTGGTTTCTCAAAAATTGTGTATTACTTGCAAAAGGAAACCATTCCTGTTTTTTTTTTTTTGTTTTTTTTTAATGTAAACTAATATCTATACCTGCTGTAAAATAATCCACTGGATTTCTTGCAAAATCTGAATTGGTGGCACATCATGTAAAATGCAGCACAGAGGCGGATAGAGGCTGTAAATCCTCTAAGAAATGGTCTCATTCACTGCCGGTCATTATTAACGTCTCGACATTAATGTGATAATTATTTATTGATGTTAGAATGCCACCGTTGGTATGCGACCAACATTTCCTGCAGTTCTCTCAAATACCATCTCATTTTCTCTCCATTTATTTTTCTTCCCTCATTTTCAACTCCACCTATCATCACCCATCCCCCACTATCTTAAATTATGCACAGTCACATACACGTGAGCTCTCTCTCTCTCTCTCTCTCCTTCCTCTTCCTCCTCACTGTTATTCCTGCACACATGAGTTCATTTCTATCTATCTATCTATCTTCTATCTATCTATCTATCTATCTATCTATCTATCTATCTATCTATCTATCTATCTATCTATCTATCTATCTATCTGTCTATCTGAGTAATTTGCCCAGCACCACCTCTCTCCTTCCTGTAATTAGTGAGGGTGGTGCCTGTGTAGCTTTCTCTCATAGCCGTTATGGCCAGACCAGACAGCACTTAGCTTAACTCAATTCTGACTGACGCCAGCAGTCTGGCTAGTATTACCAGTCCATACCATGGCCATAAACTGGAGAGGAAGCTGAGAGCCCCTCCCTACATTGCATCGATACATTGCTACCGTGTATATTTAGGAAATTACACGAAACACCGTGAATTATTAGTAATAATCCTGCCATTTGCAGCATGAGTGGCCCAAACAGTGAATCACTTTATATTACATTAGGCTAGCCAAAATTACATTTTTTTCAACTGTAACTCATTTGTCAGCTGCGACTGTAGCTCCCATTCTGACATTATGACAGTATCTGTTATTACTATCATGAGTCGCATATTTCTAAGCCCATTATGTTTCTAGTGCTGTGGAGGCAGCTATGAAGGACTAAAAATGAGACGGTATGGCTGTGGTGGTGTGTGACGGCATCAGGTTTCAGGAGGGGCTCTGTCTCTGATGACAGACCAGAACAATAGCAGCAGCTTACATTCAGCTGTTGTTTTTAATGCCTCGTGCCAGTTGATGGACTGTGTAATTTTGGACATACCACAACCCCTGCCCTCACTCACCACTCACCTCTGCACAACCCTCACACTCATTCCTGTATGCCCTTTATTCTAATGTACGCTCAATAATGTCACCACCACCTCCAAACTAATAATAATAATACTGTTAAATAACAACAATAATAATAATATGACTACTACTACTATTACCACCACCACTACTACTGCTAATAATATCTTTATAGTATCTTGCCTGCTGGCATAAGGAAACTTTAATTATGCCATTAGAAAAATGCAGTGTGCTCTGATTTCCAGCAAGGTGTTTATATTCAGAGGAGTTACGGAAATTTTTCACAGACTTTTCACCTCAACTGAATCTTCAGTCAAGATGACACCTACCTGCTGGAGGTCGAGGCCACCCTGCGTGACTGAGTACAGAGGGTGGGGTGCAAACTCTGATGCCTCAAACACCTACGCACACACAGTGACACATTAGGGAAACACATTGAGCCGCGTGTTAGACAGGAAAATTTAGCTGATCTAAAAAAACAAAACAACAACAACAACACAGAGGTAGCTGACATCTTAACAACCAATCACAGAATATTAACATGAAAATGTGCAGTTGCTTAATGAAATTCTAAAAATTGCATCAGGTTATGTTTGTAAATCAGATGATTGATGACATGCATGACAAATTTGCCTAAACACTGAATTCTCATATACATTTTTTTAATTTTTTTATTTTACTCAAGATCAAATCTGGTCCAGCAAAGGTCCTTGAAGCTGCATTTCTAACTCTCTGGCACACACAGACCTAACAGGCTTAAGCTATGAGTCATCAGCACAGCCTTTCCCATTCCGCCTCATTTTCTCCTCTGACAAATTACATAAACATCCCTTATCACAACGCAACCTTCATTAAAGCCCTTCCATCTCCCAGTGACCAGAACCTCGCCCCGAGTTTAATTTGATAGCTTATTATGAGGAGGTGATGAGGATTATATCAAAACACAATGCCACACCACAAACTGACCAGAGTCTGAGGCAGCACAAAGAGTGTCAGAACTGCTGACAGCCATGCATAATATCCAGCCAGAGGAGACGAGAAGTCTCCAGCTTCACTTGCTAATCTTGTGTCTTACTCCATGGGAAGCTGGGTATCTGTTGCCTTCCAAATTGCAGTATCTATACGTCCCACCCCTCCTGTTGTGTCAGGGAGACTCTTCTCTTTACCTAATCTTTGCACAAGGGTGAGCCCAGAGCCTTAACAAAGGATTTGATCACACACAAATCAAGCGATGTTTTACTGCTCCAAAAATCCAAATCGGCTGAGCTGAATCCCACATTCCTACCTGATTCCCCGAGATGAGGAGGGCAGCTGGTGAAGGGCTTGGCCGGTAGGGGATGGTGGCACCCTTCGGGGGAGACTAAGAAGTAAAAAATAGGACAAGGGGTCTGGGGTTGTGAGATACACCTTTATCAAAAACACAAACAGACTAGGAGCATGTCACAGCTAACGTGCTGTGCGCTGTGACAAGTGACAGCAGTAATGCTATCAAAGAGCGAGACTGCAAAAGCAAATGATGTTGAACTATCCACTACATTAAAAGACAATAACAATTAATGCTGTATTTAACTGCTAAAGATATTGCCATTGCTTTGACTTTGGGTTAATAATAGCTATTTATTAAATAACTGAAATAGTGTGGCGAGTGCTCGAGAGCCTGGTTTTTAGTGTGGATCCCAGCTGCAGGCTCAGCGGTGAATTATTCTCTGGATAAATCAAGCATCTACAGTGACGTGCATTTCACAGACAAGTAGACAAAAAAGACAAAAAAATTCTTCATCTTCACACAGCAGTAAGAAAAGGAGATTATACACGGGTGTAACTGCACACAACAATGTATAACTTATCAAGTGAATGCAGTGTTGGTGTTTTGTTTCTTTTTTTGTTTCAAAATGTGGAGCATCTTTTTTGTGGGAGTAGTCACAGCAAATTCTTTGTATAACTTTGCATAATTTACATCTCGGAGCCACGAGGCAGGAACCCGCTGGTATAGAATCCTAATGAAACTTGCAAGCCTTTGAAGAAAGTCCTGGAAAACTGGATCAAACCAGCAATTAGTCAGTCAGGTCCAGCTGCAACACTAAAACAAAAAGGACTTGTGCGCTGCCATGAACACACAGGGAGAAATTGTGCTTGGGGTTGTTTTTCTCTCATCTCTTCCTCAATTTTCTCAAGAGAGCTGTTGTCTAAAGGTGGACACACTTTGCTGCGGGTCAGTTTGTTTTCTGTTAACAGCTTGGATTTCTTTCCAGCAATGGAAAACTTTGACCTGGGCACTGCACCTTAAGATTAAATCCTGTGTCTGTCCTGGCAAATTGTTACAGCACATGGGAGTCCATTAGCTGAAGGAAGCGAGGATGAGTGGTGTAAAGGATGAGCTAACTTTAACCATAATGCTACAAGACAGGAATTGCACACTTCACTACAGTATTTCTTTAGTTTAACACTCTAAATGAGGATAATACTATGAAACCCTTCCATCTGTATCCGGCAGTGTTGTGAATCCAATCAGTCCTTCTGTATGGTAAAATGACTAGCAGTGCCATAGGTAGCACTAACAAAGAAGACTAACAAACCCTAACGAATACGGATTAACTAAGCGATTGCAGTGGAATAACTGCATGCAGATAAAAATTAGAGCATGCATGTCAACAGCAATTATTTCTTTCAGTTTGCTGCAGTGGAACTCAGACAAAATGCCATCTAGGTGTAGTAATGTGAAGTAAGGAAGAGGAATGGTAGGTTTCCTACCTCCAGGATTACTGTGCAGATGAGCTTGACACACTGGATTACCGAGTCCTGACTTCCAGATATCGTCACCCCCCGCTCAGTAGAGTTGGGCAGCAAATCCCCTGCCACCTGTATCTGAGCTCCGGTGCTCTGGCAATGATAGGGGTTTAAAAAAAGGATTAGTCCGATTCAGGAGATAAGACAAGTCATGATTACACTGCCATGGCTCCATTTCTGTGGGCTTTGCTGACCGTATGACAGAGAGGCATTAGATTTTTTTTCCCCCCTGAACCTTGTGAATGAGCCCAGCCATGCTCTAGTGCTGTATATTTAATGTCAAGGCCTATCTGGTCAGAGATAAATGGAAAGTCATCCATGATCAGAAGACGTCATGCTCTTCTTTTTGGCTGATGTCTCCTTGAGATAGAGTGACTGCAGGCGAGGATGCTGTTAGGGGAGGCAAAATCCACTTTGCTTCTATTGGCAGGAAATTTGTTGTTTTTTCGTCTGTAAGACAATCAGCCACACCTTTACCACACCATTACCAGTGTTGGGAAGGTTACTTTGTATGTAGTAGGTGTAATAGGATTACTAGTTACCATGTAAAAAATGCAAGAAGTAATGTAACTATTTTAATGACCTCATCAAATTAATGTAACTGTTCTAACTTTTTTTTATTGGTCGTAAACAAAGTGGCAAACAAGCTCCTTCACTGAAAGGCGCTCTTCTCCGATGACATGACCACCCGTCTTGATGTGGCTGGCTGGTCGCTGGCATGGCAGACTGGCTGCTTGGAGCAATGTGCATCGATTTGATTGGCAGGCGAGAAGTGGTGCAAATTCAAACAAGAGAACCGATCAAGAACAGCACTCAAAATTTTAGTGCATACTGCCAAACGAATGGAGCCTTTCGGGACGTAGATACAGCTCCTACCCTTGATGCTGTTGCACTCAAATTTGCCACAATGGTTTTGCTGACCCGCATTATCTGGAAATAAGCCAAAAGAAGACAATCCTGCACAGCAAAAAGATCTAAAGCAACAGAGTTATATTTTACATATAAGCTTTTTACCAAAAAGAATAAATTCAGATGTAACCCATTTGCAATCACCAATATTTTGATTAGTAACAGTAACAGATTACAATTACATTTATTTTGTAATTTAATTATATGTACTCCCAACACTGGCCACTACCAGCAGACTTAATTTGTAATGCTTGCCAGGAGATGACGTACTTGGTTCCAATACAAGGCTAAAAGGGATACATCTGATCTAATGTCCAATACCAAAAGCCCTGAGTAACTTGATTTTTTATAGTTTTGGCTCACAGGACAGTAGTTCTCAAATGTTGGGGGCGTTAAAAAAAAGATTATTTTGTGAAAAGATCCCAAACTATTGGCCCAAGCCTACACTGTCCAGTGAAAGTAATGGATTGGATTGGTATTCTGTTTTGGCCTATAGTTTTATATTTAATACTCAGCATCTGAATTGGCACTGAAAAAGTGATATTGGTGAATCCCTACAAAAGGCACAGCATGTGCTGGATCCACTTAGAAAGGGCAGGATTATCAGGTATCTTGTTCAACAGCAGATGTCTGATATATCTATGCTAGAACCATGATTTTTTTCTCTGTGGTTATTTCAAACAATGTCCAAATGGGAAATAAAACACAGATCTGCAACAGGTCACCTTTAGGTAACGTCAACAAGAAAACTTGATTTTGTTGTATAATCACAGCTAACAGATGGATGCCAGCGCTGGTGAGAGCATTGGCCAGAATGAAAGCGGCCGAGCTTCTATTCATAGCGAGGTGGGCAGCAAACCGAAGTGCTCAGCAGCCACGTTAGAAGTCCCTGGCAGCAGATCTGATGTAAGTTCAATCCTAACATGTCAACTGACCAAAATGCAGCCAGGATTTTTCCTTTCAAAGCTGCCACTGCTGAGTCATGTGTTGTGTTAAGTGATCTATCTGGACCGTGCTGCCTCTCTGTCGTCAGCTGACGCTCAGGCTGAATTCTTCTTCATGTCACTGATGGAGATTCAGCTGTGGATCTGGTTCTTTGGCAATTAGCAATAATCAGTCTTTCCTGTGTCAGCTCTAATGTCTGATATTTATTGGTTGCTGATTTCCTGCTGGTTTGTTGCTTTCTGTCTCCCATGCTTTTTAAATTTTTCTGTGAAATGAGACATAACGGTTGGCAAAATGATTGTTGATGGTTTACAGTTCTGGAAATATGACCCCACTTGGTCAAATGTTGGCGCTATAAAAGAATAGATTTAAAAGGCCCAAACTCCCAAACTACATGAACCCTGGTGCACATAATGAACTGGACTCTACAACTTCCACCATGCCAGATTTTCCATTTGATCTGAATTATTGACAAAACCATCTTGAACACCTTCTGTATGGTTGGCCGGATCACCAAATTTTAAAAGTGCCTTTTAATTCATGTTATTTAGCTTACTTTAACCAATGAAGTTGCAAGAGTCTACTTTGAAAAGGGTCATGACTTCTGCATTCAACAATCTTGGCATTTTTTAAACCAGGTCAACCATTAAGGGGCATCACAAATGTCAACAATTGTTAAATGCTGGAAAAGTGGCTGACCAAAGCTCCTGTATGACCAATAATGACCAGAGGTTGATGCAGCCTGTACTCTGACCATTGCCATATGGCTGTTGTCCACGTGTTATTGAAGTATGTGTTGAAAAGATGGAAACAATGATTACCTGATTTGTATACTTGCAGTGAAAAAATGAGAAGACCCTCTTCTTTATGTGCCTTTGACATGACACAGTGTAGCATGAAAATTACCATGGAAGAAGGAGATACAGCTCACATAGTGTTTATTGAGCATCTTCACTTTAAGAGGGTGTTAATCCTTTGTTGAAGATTTAACATTTTTACACAGGCTTTGCAAAGCGCATGTTAGCAGTAACATTATTGTTAGAGTGCTGAGCTATTATTGCCACTGGTGATTTGATTTCATTTTAGTTGTTACATTTTCATTTGCCAAGACGCTCACAGTTGGTTGGCAAGCCTGTAACCACCGCATCCTCTGAGCTCAATCTGCTGAGCAATCGCTCTATTCCCTGTACTGATTTACCAGTTTACTGCTAGAGATTAATTTGATCACTATTGCTCCAGCCTAATTTACATACTTCTACTGTAATTGTACACAATCTGAAGGAAACCATTTACTAACGTACATACCCATAATGTAATGAAGCAGTTATGTAAGTGGTAATTATTAGCTGTCTTGTGCATATTGTGAAGGCAAATACAGCAAGCCTTGGGGCACGGATGAGGAAAAATTAAATCTCTGAAACTGTATACATGTGTGCCGTGCTCTCTTCTTCATTTGGAGAAAAAGATACCGCATGTTCCCTTCGTAATTGTGTGTTAAACAAGCCTGTGCGGCGAGGACACGGAGGATGTAGAAGACGTGTGT
>OMLB01012311.1:32955-81441 GCA_900302555.1 Myripristis jacobus | reverse complement strand
AGAAGACGTGTGTTCAGGAAGCTCACCTCTCTGATCTCCTTTATCTTGGCCCCTCCCTTCCCAATGAGAGAGCCACATTGGCTGGCAGGGATGACCAGCCGCAAGGTGACTGGTGGCTTCGAGGTGATGGTGCCGTTGGCCACGAGCGCAGTCAGGTCCTGGAAGGGAGACAAGGAAGATACCGGCGAAGAAAAATGTGGTGTGAATCAGCTGGAGAGAACAAGGGGAGCGAGGTCAAGAGGGACAGAGGAAAATGAGTAGGAGGGGTAGAGGTGTGAAGAGAGGGAGGGATAAGCCACTTGGGGGCATAAATCAAAGAACTCAGACATAAAGGATCGGGCCAAAAAGGGCAAAGCCTGAATAGACCTCGTTCAAGTCAATTTGGCATTCACATTCATTTTAACACAGGTGGCTACACTGGACATTTTGAATACCGGTCACGTCAAAACCAAACAGCAACTATCAATGAAATTTCACTCTCCTCAATTATGCCATATCTTGATGTGACAGGGCGGCATTATCCAGTTAACTGACAAATCCATTGCAACTATCTATAAAAGCCAAAACTACTCGCAAATGTGAGTCTATTTATTTATTTGCAAGGCGGCCACGTTGAGTATCTACCGCATGGAAATTAATTCAACAGCAGAATAAGCTGATGGGACCTACGGTATCTGTGACAGGTGGAGAGTTGGCCGGGAGGTGGAGAGAGCAAAGAGCGGTCCTGCACCTGCACCTAATTAACCTCTACCTCTATATCTGTGTGTTTCAGTATGTGCTGGGAGAGAAGCCAGCAGGCTGACCCATCACGGCACAAAACTGGCATGTCTAGTGAGGGCCTGGAACACTGTTTAATCATTCATACACACCGCTGAATTCTCCAGGAAAGACGAAACATTAATTCAACACCAGTGGGGTGTGATTTGTGTTGAGTTGTTCCCTGTGCTGAATGAAACCTGGATTGAACCAGAGCACCAGAGCATGTGTCCTGTAAGAGACTTAATGCTGTCACGCACACAAGAATCTATCATTATTATTGTTTTTAAGCATCTTATGAATACAAGGTGATGACTAGATCAATGAAATATGCCTTGTCATAGAGGAAGGCCTTTTTATGGTTTACAGGAGGAGTTTATTGTAATTATCTAAGCTGTTGATTTGTTTTAAGAAACTGCCATGAGAACGGGTTTTATTTGAACTAAAAAGGCTGCTGGACACACTGAAGTAAAATATACATGTCATGTAATTTGACAGTGACACATACGTCACAACCTTTAGGTTTTCAGATGTGATGTTAATACACTTCTATGGGTGCAAGCACTAAAACATGACTTGCACATGTCAGATTAGCCATATTTGCTACGCCTTGTCCATCAATTGGAGCGTATACACACTCAGAGGAGTTTGCTCCATAAAACAAGGTCATCCAGTCCCACTGTAGTGGAGTGCTGGGTGATATGGAAACCTTGCCAAATCACCCGGAAACTACCTGGATGCACAGAATGGGAAAATATATATATTTGTATTTTGGGTGAACTGTTCCTTTGAGGAAACTCCATGTAACACTGTTTAATGAAAACACTGACTAATTGTGTATTGTCAAGCCTTTTACCAACTCTGAAACTGATCAAACTGGATTTAACAGATAGTGGATTATGTTACAATGCATATCAGTTTCATCACTGTTTGTGCCGCTATTTCTTTTTCTTCATTGTTATAAAATGCGCCCGAAAGGCACGAGATAAGATAAAACTTAAATGATCCCCGTGAGGTAATTGGGTCATTGCAGCAGCAGATGGTAATATAATACAGCAAGGAAGGAAATAGAATTTAAATAGGAAAAAAATACAATATGGAGAGGAATTTACCCAAGGGGGTTAGATAAACATACATTTAAACAACAATTTCAACACATGTTCAGTTAAATGTATGAATGCAGAGTATGGTGAAATGGAAAAACACAGCCTTATTAGTGTGCAAAATAACACCAGCAGGACCTTTAGAGGCAATGAAAGTATGAGAGCGTAATATGTCCAATATATAAAAAAAAAAAAAAATGTTTGTTAAGTTCAAGCAAATTAGTTGACCAAACTACATTATTTATTTGATGAGTGTTTTCTACATGCAGGTAGCAAACAGCCTATGCTTGATCTGCTGTAGGCGGAGACTGAGCTCTTAATTAATGAACAGTGTGTTTCTCTGAGCCTTTGAAATGTAAATACACCTCACTGTCTCTCAGCCCATCAGAGTAAAACCCAATAACTTGTGTGTGACAGAATGCAAAGCGCACTGCCAGGTTTGAATGAAATGTGTTGGAGGCGGTTTGCAATAACACAAAAATTAGTGGAGTCAGACTTAAGAGGGGGCAGTGTGAATGTGTTTTTATTCATAGCCCCTCAAGGGATTTATATTTGCAAGGGGAAATAAATTTATTTTTCCAATAAACCGTGAACTTTAAGTTTAAAAAGCACATTGTGATGTGCCTCTAATACTGCTCTGCTCCAAGTCTATATTTAGTGAGGCGGATCGGGCTCTCTGGCATCTCGTGTCATTGTAAGAGGGGCACGGAGCTCGTCAGCACAATCACAAGGCTCTGGGCGTCATTTTCTTGATTTGATCTAAAAATATGCGCCATATCTTAACAAGTGCTGAGCGTTCCAATACTTTCCTGCGCCACGCTTGCAAAAAGAGACTCTCAAAGCAAATTGGCGGAAATAACTCCGCGGGTTACACAAGCACCGTTCACACAAAGAGTTGCTTGGCTTAATCCCCAATGCATATTGTGTTGCGGGTGGGATAAGGACCCCAATACAGAAAGATTATGTGGCTTTCATGCACGCTGTATCTCAACAGCTGGAAACAAAAAGGCATGTACGGTACTGTGCTGTGTGTGCTGTATTGTAACAGAACACTTGATTTTGTATTATCAGAGCCCCTTCATAAAAGTGCCTTATGACCTTTTGACTTCATGGATTTCATTATTTGCAATATATGTGATCAACAGGCTAAAGAAAACAACTTGTCCCTGTTTTTTTTTGTTTTGTATTTGTTTTGTTTTTGTTTTACAAGTAATCCCACAGCATATAGAGAGGGAGGCAACTGTTAAGTCTCAACAATCAAAGAGGTTAACACCCTTCTTTGTTGTTAATTACAGTTGTCAGACATATACCACTCAACAGTGTTGGAAGCAGCGCACAGTGGGTCAGCCAACATGTTGCCATGGAAACTCAAGATTTTCAGCTGAACACAGGGTTGAAAAGAGGTGAGCGCAAAAGATCTTTAATGAATACTGCACTACGGTATGCTCCCAGCCAGCATGTGTTTACTGAAGGCTGTGGACCTGAGCAGGGAGCACCTGCTTCTTACCTAGTGTCTGCTGCGATGCTAAATCACTGTGGAGACGGCTCTGATTCCACCATGTTAATTAGTTTGCTGATGGATGGAGTCGCCAAGGGGATCAACAGCATGAGGAAAACCTGTTATCTATAAGTCATTAGTAAATCATAAGTAAATCATACACAAACCTGCCGTCTTTAATTAATAGGCACAAACTTAATGTCATCTGGACCGGCGCGGTGACACGGATATCTTCTCTGAATAATGTGTCGTCTTTAAAAGTTATGAATTCACTCAATTGTTGCCGCGCTTTTAAAGGGCCCTACAAATGACAAATGTTGTTTAAAGACCCGCTGTACACACACAGGAAGGGGTGGCAAATTCATTCATCATGCAATTCTTCTCGCTGCAATATTTACGGTGAAAGTCACGACGGCTTTGCAACATCAGCCATAACAGGTTGCCACCAATTTTCATCTGCAGTGTAATCGTATCTGAAAGTGCATCGTGCCACCGAACGCAGCTGAAAGTATTCCCACCATCGTTTCACTTTGGAGTATTATCGCCGGTGATAAAAGCACATTAGCGGTGATGGTGATTTGAAGCAAAGGAAATGCTATCATATAATAATGCTGCGGTGAAAGGGCTTTTTGCAGCTTTTATGTCTCCTAGCACTAACACGTTACTTTGGCTACGGGCAGACTATGCCAACTTCAGTGAGCGTGCCAAAAAATTATGTGCTGATTACAATCTGGTGTGCCTTTTCTGTATTTTCTGCATTGCTCAGTCATCTGTTTTGCTTGATAATTTGACCTCGATAGATGACCAAAACAAAGTAGCATTATGACATCTTATTCACACTAATTGAGTCGATTTCACCTCAGTTATGGAAGTGACGGTGAAGTGCTGTGTGTGTGTTGCACTTACCTCCTCTAATTTGTATGTGATCATTGTGAAGGCTCTGAAGACACTGTCTGTGGAGCCCGTGATGGTGATGATCCTCTCTGGACAGGAGCCCTCTGAGATGTTGACCCGTGCGCTGCTCTGCAGGGACAGACAGGGTGTGAGGGGAGCAGGCCGCCGGGTCACTTAAAGGTCAGTATTAATCTCCTTGTGGTTAAGTTTCGAACTGGCAAAAGGGATTGAAGTGGTCAGGGGGGTTCATACAGCCAGGAGAAGGAAGCCAAGTGAGATGAGAGAAAGGAGGTGAGATTGAAAGTTACACAGCACATCTCTGTATCACAGACTGACAATCTAATAAGAGTTTCTCCTCGGGGTATTGTCCTCGCACAATAAATCCCCTGCCCTCATCTCTCTCCATTTTGTGTCCTTGTATTTCCCTCCAGAGCCCCCCTGAGCTGGAGTCATATGACTAGAGACAGGACAGAGCTCTGACCTCTGGGACATTTTCTCCAGTCACTCCAATGAGTCATGCTCCCACCATGTCTGTACATAAGGCCTAGGGGATCCATGCCAGGATGAGGCTCAAACAGTGTGGAGCTAACAAAGGCCCAAAGTGACTGACTGGCTGGCTGGCTGGCTGGCTGAATGGCTGGTTGGACGGCTGGATAACTGGATGGACAGGATGACTACCATGGGTGAGTGGTTTATCCAGCAGCTCTGCCTGGCAGCATCGTCCCATGACCTCACCGTCCCCTTGTTTATACTTCTGCCTCATAAAATGCGAGATAAAACCTGAGCACCCGCAAAAAGAGTCAAATGTACCGCTAAAATATCATGCTAATTACTTTTAATACAAAGAGTTAACCAAGCGGCATCGGTTCAACTGCACCCTTGAGGTTTATGGAGGGGGTAATAGAGAGACAGACACAGAAGAAGGAAGTCACTTTAAGCAGGGAAAAGACCACGAGACGGGGGGACAGGCACAGAGCAGGGATTTGGTTAAAGAGAAGGTAGAGGAGGGACAGTGAATGATGGAGAGAGAGAGAGGATTTTAATTGAAAAAGAAGTCGCTGTTGCCCAAAAGGCAGGTCAGACAATATGCCTGTTCTGTATGCTTTTCAGACCCACAGCTCCCAAACAGCGAGAGGGAGCCGAGCTTTAATATTAATATACACAACCACCCAGGCCTCCTGACCAGTATTAGAGGCCATCTAAGACTGAATTATGTTTTTTTCTCTTGAATTATAACCTGCTGTATTTGTGGTGGTAAGACTGGACTATGTGGGAGGCAGAAATTTTGGCGGAAAAACTGTGGCTGGTTCATGTCTCTGGTATGAGAAAGAGAGAGCAAAATATGCTTATTTCTCCTGGGCCCCGTGGCACACGCACACACACCCACACAGAGCAACAAACAGCACAACTCGCTCGGTGCGAAGACATGAAATTAAGCTAGCGTCTCCACACACGATCAACAGCCGTGGCTGAGACAGTAAGGCGTGGGTCACATACCTCCTCTCGTATTCTTTTCACAGTCTCTCCTTTCTGGAAGAGAAAAGATGAAGGACAACTTTAAACTGAATCAAATGCGCTTTGTTTGAAATGTTCTGACTTGGCGGTGTCCTCGACCTCTGAATGAAATCTGCCATTTCAAAGCACATTAAACTGATTAGAATTTCACAGAACAAATTTCAGCTGGAATTTCAGCCGGCAATGTATCTCGGCGATGTCCTCGGCACGCTGTCTCAGTAAGATATCAAATGTAATTTTGCCTCTGAAGGGGACACATGCACATCTACAGTAACGTCTACATGTGCAGTGTTTGTGAAGACCCCCCCTCTCCCTCCCTCCGCTCAGGGATAAGTGTGTTTTGTCACATCTCTGTCATACAGCAACACATCCTCTGCTGCTTTCAGATTGCCTCTCCTTCTGTCACCTCCTTTTGACTAAAACCCGTAGCTGTCATCGCTCTTTACAATCATTCCTATTCACACCTGCATTGACAACCGCTGGCTTAGCATCAAAAACAGCATCATCTTATGCACTGAGCTGCCCTGTCATTTATGTTATATTCTGGGGTATAATTTTAGGCACACTCAAGCATTATTTGAGGTCCTTTGTGACGCTGGAGAGAGATGAGGAAGAGGCGAGAGCGATGGGAAGGAAACAGGGCTGGATGGTGGAGTGGCAAGTTATTAGTGCAAGTACTGCAGATCAAGTGCCTCTCAGTCAGACATGTACTAAGCACATCTCCCTCTCTCGCTCTCTTCTCTTCCTCTGTTTTCTCTGGGATATTTTCATCTCTTGCAACAGATTGCTTTAGCCATTGCTACATCTCTCCTTCCAGCACTCTCTACTTCCTACATCCATTTGATTGCTTTTTCACCTCTCCAGCTACCGGTCCTTTCTTTTAATCTTTCTCTTTGCCATTGATATCCTTTGCAAGAGATGTATTGCAAGGCATGATAGTTGGAGCTAGCGAAGCAACACAGCCCTTCCTAACAGACACTAAAAGTGCCCATGAGGGGCCAACAGTAATATGTCTTTGGAGCTCAGTTTCAACAGGAGGCTTGCAGTCAATGCGCTAATGTTTTTGTTTGATGGATTACTGTGTGGCATTAGAGGACGGGGAGAGTCTTAAGAGGGTTGGTTTAAGGCAATTACATTCAGGATGGAGACACTCTGAACAAAAATTGCTTGTCGGGAGGCTTTGTGCTTGGCGTTGATTTCAAAACAGAAAAAAAAAAAAAAACAGAGGGGAAATAACTCAACAATAGAGTCTTATGAATCCACACAAAAGGCTTGATTAAGGTTTTTGGTTTAAAACAACACATGCTTTTCCGGAATAACAATGCATTTATTTAAGACTAGACACAAGCATAGCATTTAAAATCATCTCTTTCATCTGATAAAGAAAAATCCCTCAGGTTATTATAATCGATACCTTAATATGAGGTGCACTACAGTAGAACTGAAATAGAACGTCTCACCTTTCCTATGATGCTGCCAACCTCCTAAAATGTCAGGAGATAAAAGTCAATAAATTAGAAGGAAATGCATGTAAAACACTGATAGTTACCTCTCAAATTTTATCAGCTTTATAAATCAGTTAGATAGCTCAAAAAGCAGTGATAAATCTCACACTAAAAGGTGATGGAGTTAAGCACCACAGGATATTCATTCATAAACAGTCTGTAATGGATGCAAGCAGGTTTATACCTTTCCGTGCATGAGCAGTCGAAGTGTGAGGGTCACTCCCAAGCCCCCATCTCCAAAGTCCTGCTCACAGTTCATAGTTATGTGGGAGTGGCACTCAGGGAGACGCATGAACAATGCTCATCTGCTGGTCACGCAGTCAAATGAAGGCCAGTACTGGCTCTCTGGATCGCCCAAATCCTTCAGTGCTGCACTGGGAGAGAACAGAGCAATGACTAATGTCATTAAACTGGAGAAGTTTCTTTTTAAGGCAAATAAAAAGTTCAGTATTTTGTGTTCCAAAATACACAGTGTTGAATTCGTGATTCTGATTGGTGAGTTAAAGCATTCTGTGGCAATAACCAACCGTTGTGATCCTGCAGTCTCATCGACACCAGACCTGGTACTTCAAAATTAATGCACTAAACCAAAAAATTGTCATTTTTTTTGATAACTGTGTAATTACTTCCATGCAAAATGCAAGTCTGTATTGTATGTAACTGCATTCTTGACTCAGTGATAACTCCCTGAGATCACCATTGTATGGAGATGAATGGAGGACAACACAAAGCTCAAATGAATTCACAAAGTCCAGCAGGACACTACATGGGAGACCTTTAAGACCACACCAAAAAATCAAATCTCTTTGTGAAGAGCTTCTTCATCAATCCAAGTCAATTTCATATTGATGGCCATTCACAACAAAGTCATAATGAAGATACACTGGTACAGGATATTGACCAATAGCACTTGGGTCAAACAGGGTCACAAGCTATCGATGACTTACACTTTAACTGTGTCTTCATTAACTGATAAGCAATTCTTCTTACTGTGAGTCTAGTCATTTTTAAAAATGTGAGCATATACATAAATATATGAGAGGATATATATCCTCTCAGAAAAGTTGAGTATGAGATTTATGCAGCGTTAATAAATTCAATTCAAAACAGCTTCCAAAGAGCTGATAACATTTGGAGTTTCTTTAGGGACCTGTCTTTATCTACTACATCATAATCAACCAGGGGAATCACACTGGCCTCCGAGGACAGAGTGGAGATTATAAAGACACAGCAAATCTCAAAACAAATCAGAAGCATCTCTACTTATCTCAAAATGACAGAGTAGTATTGGTGATGCATATGTCACTCCTTGTGACTATATGATGATTAATGCGTGAGTGCGTGAGTCACCTGGGATGTGCAGAATCTCAGCATCAAGTGTGTAATTAGTTTATGCAATTATTTGCATTTCTGTTGATTTAAATTTCCCTACATTTGTCAGCTTGGACAGGGGAAGCACAGCAATGGGGAAATATAAATGCTGTGTGATTAGCAGAATTATGGAGGAGACGTACCCGCTAAGAATCAACATTTATAGTTGCTAAATGTTTCCTGGAATGAGATAGCATTTGCAGTAGCTGTAATCTTCTGAAATCTGTAAGGAAAAGTATTTGATTTCTCTGGTGTTTTTAAGATATCCAAGGATAAACTACAGCTGACAGTGCAATCCTTCATTGTGTTGGATCATGTTAACCACTCAGCAACGTGGCAAACCTATCCTCTCCTCTTTGACCGGTCAAGGCCACTTGTTTTAATATGAATGCTGTTTGTCAGCCAAGTGCATTCTGCCTCGCCTATAATGCCACTGTACACCAACCTGCTGTGCAATCCTACTGTACTTACCAAGCAACCAGAAACACAAACATACCTAGAGTATAGCCTATCTAGCTACCATTATTTTTGTGGCTAATGTTTAGGATGGCATGTGTGTGTAATTCATATAAGCCTGCATGTTGTCTGTGGTGAGTAGATTTGTTGGGCTACCGTGTGTGAGGAGATCATGTTTAATAAATGAGTGTTATTTTAGATGAGGTGCTATTCCTGAGAGGCTTGTTGTAGGCAGGTTTATTGCTTTTACTCAGTGCACAAGGCTATTGCTGCTTATCTGGTTTATTTATGCATCGGATGCATGCAAAGACATGTTCACACACTCGCACACATCCCTCTCCAGACATCACAGAGCTTGACTGCGTGCATGTATTTCTTATCCCCTCCATGGCCATGACACGGCCTGATACGCTAGTCCATCAAAATGAAAGCAAAGCAATGTGTCATTTTTTGGACCGGACTGCACTGAAACCAACTTTGCCTGTCTTTCGGAGAGATGCTCACTGGATTGACTTACAAAAATATCGGCTGAACGCTCATCTCCATACCATTTCCATAAACAAAGCCCAGGGGGGATGAGTGGAGATAAACAAAAATGGCACATTTTCCTCGCTGTCATCTAAAGATACGAGGGGCAGAAGTCATGCTTCTAAGCCTGATCGATGCATCCTGAGCACGTTATCAAAGAGTGCATTCTGTGCAACCCGTGGGCTAACTTCATTATGTTTAGGCACTGAAGGGCATGGCTAAAATGTTAGCGCTTTATTGCATTAGGAGTTAATGGTTGGAGGGATCATTAATGCATGCTGCTCTGTGGGCTGATAACAAGGCATGTGCTCTGTGTCTGTGTGAGGGCGGTGAGCCTCTGAACTCCTCATTTTCAGAATCCCAAGCAGCAGCATTCCCGAATGGACAGAGCCCCTCTGTTCTAAATTAGAACTGGTAACTCAGAACAGGGAATTAGCGAGGTGCCGGCTGCAGCGTCACGCCACTGAAACACAGTTGGACCAGGAGAGAGGCCGAGAGCCCATCCGCTGCCCCGCTCCTCTGTCTCTGTCTGTCCAGCCTTGCCTTTCACAGTCATGCTCTGCCTGACTGAATCCAGAATTCGGGAGCTCCTGTTACGATTCATTGCTCGTTTTCATCTCTGCATAAACCAAATTAGGCATGATTTTGTGAAATCAAATGACTGACACAAAAAAAAAAAAAAAAAAAATGACCATGAGGCCCATGGCTGTCTTTAGCCAGCTATTAACCACTTAAAAATAGCTACTCAGTTTCAAACTCTTTAAATCCAAAGTTAAAGATAACAAGAAAGCAGAGTTGCTTTTGCTTTTTTTTTTTTTTTTTTTTGCCTTCCGTGGCATGCACATCAAAGACGTCAAGGATAAAAGCAACCACCGTGCATCCCTTGACAGGCGCCTGCAATAGTGTTTTTCTTGCCATGTTTTCAGGAGCATTTACTCCAGTGAGACTGCTGAGATGAAAAGGATGCTGCACAGCCCACAGACTGGACACCTGTTCTGAGACGCCGATGTCCCTCGAACAACCGGCAAACATCAGGCTCTGGGCCGGCTTAGGGGAGCCAGGAGGTGAGGAATGAGGACATGCCTGATCTCCATGGTGACACATGGAAATAGGGTTCCCTCTGCATACAGTACATACAGGGGTATTGGGTGTCTCCTCAATGGGGAGAGAGGATAGGGTGTCCCCGGATGCATATAGTACAACAGGGGAGAGGGTGTCAATGTGTGTACATGCGCAGGGTAAGGGCATGGGGTGAGGGAGACTGTTGACACACACACACACACACACACACACACAGCCCCACAAAACTTGCAGGTTTGTGTGCACCATAAACAAATGACACACGGGCGCACACACAGCTGCTGGGATAAAAGGAGCCAACAATTCACACACACACGCGCGCACACACACACATGAAAAACGTCCAGTTGAAACACAAGAGAGGACAAGCTTTGATCTTCACCAAGTTCTTGCTCGTTGCAGCCTTCAGTCATGAACAGAGTGAAAACCGCCGCTGCCATGTTTGAGTACATGGGATGACACAATGAGAGCATCATCTACGAAGATGCAAAAAGCAAAGGGAAAACATAATGCAAAAGGCATATTCTATGAGGAGGGAGAGAAGAGAGAGTCCTATAAGTTCCTCTAGTGGTCAGCCAGTCAGAAACATGGATTTTATTTGGTTTTAATGGCACCACTAGCCGAACCTAAACTCTAATTAGGTCTTTAGGGAACGCACACAGATGCACATGTATGCACATACTTGTACAAGGACATGCAAAAGCACACATACACACACACACACACACGTACAGTACATAGCGTACACAGGTACACATCCATGCACCCAGCATTTTTGTCAACTCTGCTCAATTACTGCCCTTCAGAGGCTCTGCCACTTTTAACTCAGATGGAGAATGAAAGATCTACATGCTGCAGATCCATGAAACAGCAAAGAAGCCTAAGGTTGTATGTTCAAACAAGGCATATTTTAATTTAAGTAACATAATGACTGCAGGCAGAGGCACCCTGATTATATGATCTGAATCCCCGGTGAATCAAACAGGAGCTGCATGTTCGCACTGGCTTTAACCACCTCAGAGCCACAAGCCATCCTTGGCATTTATCAGCAGGTCCCCCTTTAGGAGAGAACGCTGTACCTGTAACTGTGGAGTGGAGATCAAAATCATTTACATGTGAGGCCAGATTTGAAGCCCCTTTCAGTCTTTGAGATTTAACACATAGCTACAGGGGTCAAAGGAGTAATAAATCATTCATACTCATACTCAACATACTGCTACCCTGCTGAAATATTACTTAAACTGCCACTGTAAAAATTAATCAAGAAAAAACAAAAATAAATGAATAAAAAAATAAAAATAAAAAATACATATTCTAAAATGTAGTGAGTAAAAGAACATTATTACATGTAAACTTATCCATGCTGTA
This sequence comes from Myripristis jacobus, assembly GCA_900302555.1. Taxonomy (NCBI): domain Eukaryota; kingdom Metazoa; phylum Chordata; class Actinopteri; order Holocentriformes; family Holocentridae; genus Myripristis; species Myripristis jacobus. Next base: position 69,367 of record OMLB01012311.1, on the reverse strand, counting down.
AAACTGTAAATGGATCAGAGGAAACAGCATTAACACACTAAAGCCAAATTTCACTTCGCTTGTTTGCTGACTGACTGTTTACCATAAATGGCTCCAGAATTGGCCAATTTACATCAGTCCAGTTTCTGATGCTTTTATAGAGTGCTACAAAATTTGAGCTCTGTAATGGATGTGATTTCAAATGTAGCTGAGTGCAATACCTGAGTAGAAATATACTTCCGGTAAGTAAAATTACTGACTTTAAAAAAATACTGAAAAGGTACAAAGTGCACAAAAAGCTAGTCAATCACAATAACTAGAGAAAATGTAATTTGTTACATCCGCACCCTTGCATAGCTATCATCTCATGTGCAGCAAGAAATAGTCATCCCTATTTATTCAACCTAACAGGCTACTTTAAGTTAAACTTATGTCCTGTAACTCTGGTTTATGACACTTGGCACTTATGACAAGTGGCATTCTAGGCTTTAAGACATTAAAGCCACTCAGTCTCATTTGAGGATGAAAAGGTTTCCGTCAATGTCGCCGCACTTCCACAATTTCTCCAGTGAGATGAGACAGACAGAAAGAAAGTGAGAAGAAAAGAGGGAGGAGGACGGGGCTTTAGCTATGAAACAGGAGAGGCTTGAAATTAAAGAGCAGTGTTTTATCTCTCAGCATGTCTGTCTCAGCTCTGTCACATATAATGGGAGGGGAGCAGCCCTTGGCACAGAGGGGACCGTCCCCTTCTATCAGATCCAGGCTTCATCTGGTGTTAACGCATGACCGTGTCAGCCTGCACCACAAGCTGCCTGTCAACCCCAAGGCCCAGCCCCCCAGAGAGGGTTAGCAGACCCCTGGCTGCCTGCTGCTCTCCTTCACCGCTGCAGCCCTGCCCTGATCTCTGGACCCACCCACACACCCACACACACACACACACACACTCAGCTGATTTACTGCAACTCAATGTGGACTAATACTGATAAGAGGAAGTGTGTTTTCAACCCAAAATCTGTTATGTTCTACAGGGTGAATAAACACTGCGAGATTCCCTGCAGATTGTTTGAACTAATCTATTGCAAAGTTGCCGTTCCAGCCAAATTTTCGAATTCAGATTGCCGTGAGAGCATCACTGATACTGGAATTGCTATATGGAACTGCATCTTAAAAATTGTGTGGGAGGGGGTTTTCTGGCTGACGTGACTACATTGGAGCAGTGTCAGCCTGGTTATTAAATGGGGCTCTTGCTCTTAACAAAATCTTGTCATACCTCCACCCGCATCGCACCGCGCATCATATTTTTGACTGTATGTGCCATTGCATCAGGATTAAGACAGGCCCCTTTCTATACACGAAAACCTGCACATTATTTTTCATCATCGCAACAACTGCCACTCCACTTTCGCTAATGTAACAACAACAGCACAGCAGCTATCAAGCACTAACATCAGAAATGGCTCCATTTTGAAAACTGTCATACAATCTCAAAGTAGTGAGAATCAATAACTTGCGGGGCTTTTCTGTCACCTTTCAATGATGTCAGTCTGGCTTAGAGACAGATCACCTTCAGTGGCAGAATGGGTACATCTGTATGTGAATCCAGTGGTTAATGAACAGGATAATTGGAGTATAATTGACACATTATTATGGCAATCTGTCCAAAGCCATCAGTTTCCCGGGTTGTCAGATTGAAGCGGCACTGTATTTAGTTAGTTCTTACTCCATGGTGATTAAAGGGAAAGAGCATGGCCATTGTGTGAGAGACTATACATTGATCAAGTTTTGACATATTTATTTTCACATAGGAATCCATCTCCTCATTAGGTAAACTTTAGTTCCTTCCTTCTTCTCGTTATAGCCAGCTCAAGTAAAACAACACAAACATTCAGATAATGAACCTTACAGGGCCATGTTTCTGGACTGTCAGTTGTTAGCTCCCAAGTGGCTGCTGGTTCCAGACACACAGTGACACTGTCTGAGCCTGTATTTATACTGTCTATGCAGAGTATGGGGACAGCACAGCCCAGGCAGATATACACTGTATGCTTGTCATTTAGCTTTGCTTATCTCTTCTGCAAACTCATCAGCAGAGATGGAGAGTGAGAAGGAGAAAAAATATATATTTTCTATAGATCTCTCAAATTTAGGGCAATCCATAATTGGTTTTTGGATGTCACATGCTGCAGTGCTGTTGCCATTAGATTATGTGGTTTGACTTTTCCTGAGTGTTTACTTCTCTGGAGTCAAGACTGGAATTTTCTGGTCATTTGCCTTTCCTTGACTTACAGTGGCATGTTCCTTACTATTAGAGAGCTTACATTAGAACCATATATCATGCTGAATGGTTCTGAATGGTTTTTTGGCATGGTGGTGAATACACTTTGGCAGGGTATTAACTGCAGCTTTTATCCCATCCCTCTTACTGGATGAAGGTCACTCTCTCTATCTGCAAAATGACTTTCCTCTCTTCCTCTTCTTGTTCATCCCTGCCTTCCTCCCATCCTCCACACCAGGGCATGAGTCAGAGAATCTGATACCTCACAAGCAGAGAAGAGGAGAGGGGGAGAGAAACAGAGAAAGGGAGACAGAGATTGAGAGGGAAAGAAGGAGAGATGGGGGCAGTTAAAGGGAGGAGAGAAGAGATGATCAATAGTGCTATGAAAAAAGTAACCTGAGAAGATGTGGATTGGATCCACTTACTTGATGAACGAGAGACTATATCACAAATGGCTCAGTGCACGCATTGCGCAGGGGTCCCTGTATTTTTAAATATCATCTGCACAAGCAAGAACAGTTCCCCTTACTGTATGTTGTATGCCTTGCATATTTCCCTAGTTTAGCACAATAAATTGTCCACATTATTTTCACACACTCACATATTCACTGAGGGCTAAACAGATTAATATAAGAAATATATTAAAGGGAAACAACTCATAACAGCCTTTTAGATTAGATGCAATGGATATTGCAGAGCACACTGCAGTCATTATCACCTTGAATCATACTGTTAACAGCACCACAGCTTTTCTCTTGCAAAACACATCATTCCAGTAAGCCAAGTGGACTGGGTGCTTCATAAAATGCATAATCATGACAAAAAGCACTGGTCTCACAATATGGAGGGGCTGAGCGATCTGAAACTTCTATCTAGTACACAACAGTACCATGCACATTGGGCAGAAGCAGAACTACATATTACATAAGCTCCACAACAAACTGAGCACAAATCCAAAAATAGTGCAGTCCCTGTTAAATATTTCAGGCATTCGGCAGCTGAAGGGGGATAAAAAGCTTCTCTCCTTCTTGGTCGCCAATACAAAAACACACACACTGATGCAGATGGCCAATTGAAAGAAAAACCTCCATTTAGAGTACTGCAGAGCAAAGCGGATTACTGTCACGAAGGCAGTCCTTTAGCTTATTCACTTCATACACAGTGCTTACTCACTGGAGTGGTGTACTTAAATACACCTATCCTCACTTTTCTGGCCATTTTTGTAGTCAGGAACACAGCCTGAAAGCTGTTCTTTCAGACTAAGTTTGGAGCTAAATAAATAATGCTCATGAGACTCTCTTTGCGAGACACAACAGGGGAGTCATGAGGCCTGTTGGGTCAATCATTAGAGCTTCACACAGTCCTATCTTTTCATAGAGGATGGCCCGCGGCTCTTTCAGCCACTGGGTTCAGTCTTAAGAAAGGAAGGAGCAAGGTCACATTGCATTCCAAATGAAAGGCTGCTTTTATAGCAAAAAGACAGGAAGACATAAAATGAAGGAACTCACATTGTGCGCTTGCAGAGAAGTGGTCTAATCACAGATCAATGTTTCGGTGTGGCTGTGTTTCATGTCGTGCTTGTACCACACAGCGCTGTGTACTTTGTCAATACATGTGGTGTAGAAAGGATATTCATCATAAAATCATTTGCAATCGACAGAGCTGGAGGTGGGGGGAGGTGGCAACCTAATGGGAGTCTGTTTATTAGAGATACTGACAAAACAGGGTTAATTGCTCAAATACAGGTTAATTGCTAACGGGGATTAAGCCCAAATACTAGAGAGGAAATTAATACAGATCTTAGCATTGCTCCTGTGTTAGCAGCCACTAAATTAATGCATGACTGAACATGATATTGATTTGCCTTGCTAAAACTCAGAATCCAAAATCAGTAAGTGTAACAGATCTACATAAAATCTGACTCTTTTGCACAGCAGAAACAAATTGGCACCTCTTTGATATTGACTTGTCTCATAAAACTCTACTTTGCTGGCAAGAGAATCAAAATATTATGTATGTGTACATTCAATTCATCAGTGGAAACAATTTGGCTCTCTTATGTAGTGAAAGGCCATATTATCCAGGAAGGCTCTTTTTTTGTATCCCCATCTCCAATAAGGTGATTAAATATCCATGATGTTGTTCTGCAGAACAGCTTAATAGAGTAACGCTGCTGCACTGGGCTGCATTTGCTAGGACTTGATGATTGCAAACCAACTGAGCCAGGTGCCTGTTTTTTCCCCTCCGTCTGCAGGAACAGCATCTTACGAGATGAGGAGGATTATTGGCAGTTTTCAGACATTGGAGCAGCATGTGTCAGGTCTGGCTTCTGTTATTTATGAAGCCTCTCGGCCCCCAGCCCGTGCTGTGCAGCAGAGATGCTGGTGGGGTTTCATTATTGAAGAGGCTCTTCCACTTCTTATTAGATCTTTGATTCTCGGAGTGCATTAAGGAATTACATTTGGACAGCGAGTCAGCAATACCTGATGGTCTGCTTTTGTCCCGCTGAAGTCCCTCCGAGATATGGATCGTGCTCACAACAACAACCAGATAGTACATGTCATCCTCTTTTTACAGCATTTCAGGCACCACATGCATACGTCCACACACTCTGTCACACACACACGCACACACACGCACACACACACACACACACACACACACACACACACAACACAACACAACACAGTTCTATCCCTTATTGATCTCTGTTATGTGCTTAGGATGATGATCTGAACCACATTCTTCTATTTCCCTAGGAACACTGCTGCACAGGAGACATGCATATTGCAAAGACATACATATTCCAAATTTATTCTTCTCACCCCCCCCCCAAAAAAAACAAAAAGAACAAAAAAGCAGAAAGAGCTTACACAACATGTGGTGTACAATTCAGTTTTGTCCTGTTTTTCTCGATTCACAGGTTCCCAGTGGCATATGCGCAGACACACATGTTTAGAAAACTCTAGGTTCACATGGAAGATTCATGAGTATCTCCCAGCAGTGAGGAGCATTGTCTAACCACTTTCCTGAATCAAGAAGCTGGTCCATTTTAGTATGTCATTTCACTGATTCTGGTTTGCTGGAGAGTCGGACAAATATCAGTATTCTGAATTTCAAATGCTTCTGTTGTGTTAAAATGACCAGAATCAGGCCTAAGAAGACTGAATGAAATTAGGCTGGAAGCATGACTAATTTCTATCTATCCTTGCTATTGCAATCCTGAGGAACTCTAAATGCCCATTCTGTTAGGAATTATGTGCAATTTGTATGTAAGCCTACTCTACGGTTAATTTAGATGTTGATTAGCCTGTTTGTGGCCTCAAAGGTAATTGAAAATAAGCCATTAAATGACAGTCTTCACTGGCAGTGAATGGTGTAAAAACAAACACTGAAAGCATCTGAAAATTTTATGACCAGAATGACTGTCTGGATCTAATGCAATAATGTGATTACACCATAGTTATAGTTTGCAAAATGGGGCATAGTGATCATTTAGCCCTACTGTATATTCAACAGTAGCAAACGCTAAGAAAAAATGTGCAACCAAGTGACATTGGCATTTTGTTTTGGTTTTCATTTGGGTCAGCTCATCAAGCCAAATTTTCCGTCCAGTGTAAGACTAATGCAATTGGGCATCTTTGTGAATAATGATCCTGTCACACATATTTGCTGCCTCAGCACCAAGCAGTCGCCCACAGTACCAGACTTGTTGAGAAAGATCTCTGTGTGTTCAGGACTGGCCTGGCCTGGCCAGCAGGCAGGGTCCACTTTCATTATCATAAAACGTCCACAGACAACACATCAATTGTTTCCTTCTGCTCCCACTGAGCTATACTGTTGTTCTCCCCTGCTCATCTGGGCCATATGCCGGATTTATCAACCCAGTCACTTCATGGCTTCATTATTTCAGCTCCGCACGTGAATCTACCAAAATCATCTCATCCCACAATATAAGTGCGCCTCAAGTCACAAACAAAGGCTCCAAACTACAGTTAATTACAAGGACATTTAGAAAATAACCAGTTGGAGTAGGCCTAACTTGAATCTGTGATAAATGATACAGACTAGAGTTTGTTTATAAATTGGATAAATATGTAGGCTGTTCGTCTTACTGCGTGGTTGGTTTCGACCATTAATAAAGACACTAATTGCAATAGTTCATCGCGATCCAGGCAATGACACCTATTGGATAAGAGCTATTTCAAGTTGAAGAAAAATGGAAACATATACTACAAATCCGCTGTCCCCAATGAAGCTGAGAAGTCACTTACCTGTTTTCATGTAAAGGTCGAAGGCTACAATTCCTACTAAAGTATCCCCATGGATCTGTGCTCCCCTGGCTTTGTATCCACATAGAGTCCAATGATACGGACGTGGTGTGCGGACTCTGCTACCGGCGTGTCAGCAGACAGGAGTGCAGGGCGCCTGTGCGCTGTGGAGGGGAGAGAGACTGATGGAGACGGAGACCACCCTGCTCACCCTGATCACCATTAAGCACGGCAGCCAAGAGAGAGCCGCTTGCTCTCTGGGTAAAAAATCTATTGCTGAATTGTCCTAACAGGCGCCCACAAGGCTCCAGTGTGCCCGCCTCGCCCCTCTGGTGTGATCCAGTCCCCACAGGACTTCTACTTGGAGCACATCACGCTGCTCTCTGTGCGTCGCATCGCAAATTGACACATTCAGGATCATTGAGCTTCGGCGCGGTGTGAAATCATCGCATGACCGAGGAAATTACATTTGCTGAATCAATCAGCCTGTTCGGGGGGAGAAAAAAAAAATCGCCGGTTTCGATTTGTCTCTTATGTGGTGGTTTTGTAAGGAAATGTACACTGCTTATCAACAAATCTGACCAAATTCACACATCTGAATCTGATGCCCATTCAGGCTACATGTTGAGTCGACAGCGTTGACTGACTATTAATGAGGTATAAATTATGGCATCATAAAAATGTTTATTTGATGACGCTACATAACCCAGATACAAGTGAAATGCTGCACAAATGAAATGCATATATTTTATAATCTATGCTGCAGACATGTTTAGGCTAAATATGATCATTATAAACACCATATGTTAGTTTTAATTTTTAGCCAGATAAATATTCAAATATCGGGTGACAAGTAGGACACGTAGTGGCCTTACCAAAGTTGGTGGCGTTAAAGCAAAAAAACTGAAGCTGTTAACATTTCTCTTTGAAGTTGTTTGAGTGCAGGGCTTCACAGTAACTTTCTCTCGTACAGCGCCATCTAGTGTAATTATTCATATCCTGCAACTGTGTCTTCACTGTAACGCCTCAATCCACCACAACATAGCATTTTATTTTCTTAAATAAGTTACATAACGTTATGTTGCCCATTTTACTTACACATCAGGAATAGTAAAGCCCGGTCCTATTTGACGAATGGTTGGAACTCATTTTATGTAGGTTTTGTGAATAATTCATTTTTTTTCTGCAGCAGAATGGCTTGCATTTTTCTATTTCACACAGAGCAAAAATTAGCCCATGAATTTTCACCTGACGAAATGGCTCATTAATATATAAGCAGTGAAGCGTGACATGTAAACAGCTCCCTCTGCTCCTGTGTGTCGAGGGGGGTTGTCTGGGCAATTTCAGCATGACATCTCCATCTATTTCAGTTGTTTCCCAGGTGTGTGTCATGCATGCCAACTGCAGGCAGGGCAGATGTGTACTCTTCTTCATGCTTTTGTAATGTTAAACAACAGCTTGGCATATTTACAGCTGCCTCTGTAACCTGTTCGATGTTTTTGCTTCATTTTTTTTTTTTTTTTTACACCTGCTTATTTTTTATTTAGACATGACATTGGCTAGGAATCAAGAAAATGGTAGGCTGCGTTGGTGGCAATAAAAGGTGTTTATTTCCAAATGCATGGGAATTATGAGTGAGGTACCTGCTGGGTTTCAGCACATTTAAATATTTAGTTTGTTGAGAGAATTACAGGAATGAAAGAGATGCAATTATCTGATATTATTACAGCAACACGTCGCCAGTATCTTTTAGTGGATAAAGCCATACAAGTCAGTAAGCTTTAGGGCAGCATGAGTGTTTAAATCTTTTGAATCATTGCATGCAGTAAAGATAGATCCCACTATGCTCAACTTTACTGATCATGAATCACAGCAGGAAAACAACAGCAACAAACTTGGAAGCCAGTGATAGGGCTTGTTTTTTATGTCCTGCTATTGTGCACAATTTTTGCTATTTGATCTGTCAGCAATACACACTTTTACCCCCTCAATTTCTACATGAAAGTGCCCTATGAATCAGGCACTTAACCATAAAAAGACTTGTGTGCCATTGAATGTCGTGCTATGCTCCATCTGGCTCCGTGTAGGAATGATAAGTTCTTTTTCAAACAGTAGGAGGTGCTACGTGATTTCAAATCCATCTTGCAGAGAGAAGGTACTGTGTAAAAAAAAAAAAAGAAAAAAAAAGAAAAAACAAGAAGGAAGAGAGCATCACTGTTACCACCACTGTAAGGCTGTGTGGGTCAAAGACTGCTGCCAGATATCACTCATGTAAGTGTGGGTGTGCAGCAGCTAAGGCGCACAGGCAGAAGCAAGACAGCCCTCAGAAAGCAAAAGGAATTGCAGTAATATCAATATACTTTCCACATACAGCGCAGTGTATATAATAAACACATTCAAACCTGCATTGAAATATGGCTGCATAAACAGACACTGACACTGCTGCGCTCTGTGAGGGATTTTTTTTTTTAAGGAAATGAATCAGATTTTCACTCTGCTTTGTTTGGATGTGTGTATGTAGCTATGTGTGTGTGTTAGTGTCTTTGTGAAAGTGAATATAAGGTGTGATTGTTTAAGACAGACAGAGAAGAGAGAGAGAGTTCAGTGTTGATTTTCATTTTAATCATAGTTTGGATTTACATTTACTCCTGATAAAACACAGATGTAGGGATGTAAACTCCATACTGGTGATGCTCAGTGGCATCTCACTGATTTCTAACGCAGCCGAGCTAATCCTGAGTTGTTTGCCTTTTTTTGTTTGTACAGTTCCATACTCTTCAAACAGTGTGGGAAGTTGGACAAATCATGTAAAATTCACCAAAGTCTAGCTTGTGCTGAAATGAAAATCAGCCATTTTTCCACTGGCAACCCCCACTTGCTTTGGCAAACACAATGTATATTATCCATGCTTGTCTAGGGGCATTCAAGCTTAACAAATGCCTCTCACACTAAATGGCACTGAAACAACAAGAGATGACACCGGGGCAACCACCACAATTACTCGGCCATGGAATGTCTCTCTTTTCCTTTCCAATACTCACACGGACAAACAAGCACAAACATGGCTTAACATTCCCTGCATTGAATTTCCTGGAGTGCTGTTAACATCGTCCTGACAAACACTGGTTGAGAACACATGGGGAAGGATGAACCGTGTCGTGCTGTTGTCTGTTTTCACGTGCCATGCTCTGGTGGCTTTGCTATAATTCACATGATAAAGCTACAAAAGTTATATCACTGTCTCTGCCTATTTTTACATTGTCAGAGACACACACATGGGATGCATGCAGAGACATACACTGTACAAACTCCTGTGCAACCTTTACCACTGCAACAATTATCTGCATTAGATGCAGTATGTTGACATATAAAGCACAGTTCAGAGGGGAATATGTAAACTTTTCCTTTGAAGATTTATGGTTTTGCTTTGAAGTGAATGTATTAACTTGTGGAACAGTGGAAGTGATGAATACACAGGGATGCACTGCATTATTGTTGGAATACTAATAGCGGATTTAGTTTTATGTAAAGAACAAAGGATTTCTGTATGCCATGCTCTGTGTTTTTGGCCCCATGTTCTTTATGTTCATATAGGAACAAAATGTAGCCTCCAGTCACATTTAGAAAAGGCAGGGACAACAACAAACATTTCACCCAATTTCATATTTGCATTATTTTCCATGAATGTTATGAAGAGTGACATAAAATTTGAATCAAATTCAGATTTCCTATTTTATCCAGGGCTTCATTTTGATTTAGTCAATACTTAAAAGATATTGTTGTAGAAGTCCCATCAGGCAAACCATAACTATTTACTTCACACTGTCACCCCAAAATGTGTTTGTTTATTCCCCTCCCGTATCTTTGTTTTCTCTTATGTCTACAGTTTTTAAGCATTTTAATGGCTATTGACAAAGGGGAAAAAAGACAAAAGTTGGCAATGTAATCTAACTACAGTTGTTATGTGATTTGCTTTCTAAGGTACAGTCATAGCCTTGAGGTTAGAGGAGGGTTTGCACCTGAAAGTTCACTAGTTTGAATCCCCACACCAGCTGGAAGAATGTAGGTGGGGAAGGTGAATGAGTAACAATTTCCCCTCCCGCAACAACTATCATTGATGTGCCCTTGAAAAGCCTGATGAAAAAGAGCAAGTTGACTGAGTAAGAGTTCAGTCAACCTTCACTGGGTAAATAAAGGATAAAAAAAATATCTCCACGGTTCTGTCAAAGATGACATTGGCCTGAGATTAATGCCTCTGATATCTGTTGTCCAGGGACAAAACACAGGAGTCAGAACTGCACTGTTATTTACAACGTGACTCCGCCACATGACACTCGAGAATCCTTGATTTAAAGCCTGAGATATGACTTGAAATGAAGAGTTTTGGAGCCTCAAGGATGCAAGATTTCCTAGTAGCACCCTCCACTCTCACTGTGCCTCAGTTCTCTTCTTTACAGAAGAGACATGTCATTACTGTTTCTCTATTTCATTTCATAATAGCCAGTCTCCTATTGGAAACAGATAAATGAACCTGAAATGGGAATTTCATGCCGTTCTTTGACCCCCATTTTTATTATCATGTAGAAAAACTGGGAAATGTTTTGCTGTTCAATGCCTAAATGACAAGACTACAGCCAAGGCCCTGGGCCAGAGGTGCCTTAATGTGGTGTTTGTTGAAAGAGGATGAGGTCATGGCAGATGTGAGAGGAAGTGTTCCTCCAGGCTATGTGTAGGAGACTGTCTAGAACAGGCCACTGGATACTGTATCATCCACAGGTGCTCAAATGTGCAATGCAGGCAACATTATGACTGCAGGTTTCTGATGTGGTGGTTGGAAATACCCTGCAGGCAGGAATACAATCAGATAGAAATGGTGGAAAGTGTGGGAAGCTCTGGCATTCATTTCAAAGACGAGCAAAAGAGGGAACAAAGGATTAAAACTAGGATTAACACTGTGCATATATTATCTGAACTGAGCGTGTGTAGAGAGTCTTCTATTCTGTTTCATTCTTAAAAGGTTAGTCACTCAAATGTTCTGATTATTGCTGACAAAATGTGGGCCTGGTTGTATAACTCTTGAATCATCATTTTGCAGTCTGAACCAACTGTGGAGACACCTACAGCACAACTACATACAGCAGCACGACAAAATAAATAAGTGTGAAATTAAATTTCAGTTTACCCCATGCATAAAAGTCAGCAGCATGATGGTTTCCTATCCCTTGACTACATAACAAGTCTTGTCTGGAAACTTCAAACACAGGGCTATCCGTCATGTCTCATATGTCAGGTATGATGATTACCTTCAGACGCTTTTGATCTTGAAAGTCTACCTTTTAGGAGGGCTGTGGACACAAGTAATGAGATCTTCGTGGCTGTTCAAGCAACCAAGTGCCACAGTTGCGCAATACTGCACTTCACCACCACAATAGTTGGGCAACACCAAGACTTCTGAAATTTCACAATACTCTAAGGTTAGAAAGCATTGAAGCTTAGCAGTTCAACCAGGGCAGCAAGTGAGGATAAACATTTCAGCAACACTTGGATAAGAAAGACCAAGCTATTGTGTTTCGGCATGACCCTCATCAGGGATGTAATATCAGACCTGGCAGCAACCAGGGCAGTATTCTGGCCTGTATATTAATAAATATAGAAAAAAAAGTATGGATAACAATGTCTAAATATGAATTAAGCTCATTTAATTCCCCCACCCCCACCCAAAAAAAGTAACAGGGTTGGTTAGTTTGCCAATTTATATGCTTATATTAGCCCTCTTATGCAGGACCTCTACAACAATTTAAAACCAAGCATTTATCATATTTTACCTTTATTTTCCCATGCAATGCTTTTTCCCCCCTGTACTACTCCTCTTCACATTTATTACTATTAAGACATATGAATACCAGATTGGGGCTTGAAAACTTGAAAACACTGACAAGTTAATCAATAAATACTCTGTGCCAGTTTTGCGTTTCTGCTTGGAACCATGAGTCTTCACTTGATATAGTGCTGCAGAGTAAAAAAAAAAAGTGTAGTGACAACTGAAATTTATATCTACAAGAATTAAATTAAGATAGTCAGATAATAGTTTATGATTCATATATCGCTATGTCTGGGCCAGGGGGTAAAATGGAATGAGATCCCTAAGGTTTTGTTTGTCCGCACAAGCCTATGCATATTCCAGGAATGTGGAGAATGGCGAGGGAGCGACAAGAGAGGCCTTGTCTTTGTAGGTCCTCTCCTGCCCACCCTGTAGATTAGCCTCTTATCTGTTAAATGAGACAGTGCCGACGGATTTGGATAACAGGACTTTGGCATCAGCACTGTGCTCCCTGCACTGAGGGCTCCGCTGTCTCACAGAGAGTCCCTGTGCGAGAGTCTAGCACAGCCAAAGCAGCACAGACAGCCTTGAGACCAAACAGTGGGGAGATATGAGAAGTCACATAATGGCCGTCTTTAAAAAAACACCATTCTTACTCCTTGAGTGCTGCTGTTGTTTTTGTCTCCTGTACAGCCTTTATCATAGATATTATTGTCACATGGTCTAATGAGTGGTTTGCCCTGATGTCTGGATTCAATTCACACTCTCCCACGTATCACTTGGATAGATTTGTGGCTGTGGTTCCTATAGCTGGTGACTCATTCCATCTCAGTCTGTTACCATGTGACTCGCCAGGCAATCAGGCGAGCTGAAATGTATCCTCAAGCTCTGACTCATGATTTGATCTGGCTTGTAGGCTCGTTCACCTCAGGTTGAAACTGATAGGTAGTGTTAAGTGCACACCTGGGACCCGGCTCAGGCTCTGCGTTTTCTCCCCATTTCCATCCCCGGTAAGCCCAGAGCCTCAGCCAGACATTCAGGAGGAGTGCTCTCCACACATTTACCGGCCAACACAGACTTACTGAGACAGAGCTGCCTGCCACTTTAGGCGTGAGTGCCAGTCACCATCAGATCCATTATTCAAAACTGGAGCACATTCCTGAGCCTTTACGCATTCTTCCTAGTTAATAAATCGCTTAGGCCATTGAGGGGAAGAAAAAAAAAAAACACAGGAAGGAGATGATTATCTAGACCAGAGATGTAACCAGAGAGGACGAAGGATCAGGTTCCACCTAACAGGCTTGTCGCTCTGTGTAGGGATTGCACAAAGGCATGTAGGTGAGTTTGTAATATGAAGTTCCCTGGAAGGATTGCATAAAAAAGGATATGCGGAAATGCATGTCTCTTTTCATAGTCTTTACTTGATTAATAATCACAACAAAATGTCACAAGCTAATCTCAAATGACTGACTTTAGCAAGATGAAGTAAAACTTTTTATGTAGAGATAGTTATTAGATGAACTAGATACTAGAAACTGAAACTGAGCTACAGCTGATATTCACCAAAAGAGGAACTGATAAGAAATGACTGGTAAGTATGGCATCACTGTCATAATGTGCAGAGTTTGCAGGAACTATTGGATATCCACAAATCTCTGCACCATGCAGGCCTGCACTGCTGGATTGGGTTATCACTCTTTCATAGAACTGCCACAGAGATGCAATTCACGTTTAGGGGCTATAGAGGGCCTATTTAGTCATCACGCTCGAATATGGATTGATTTGATTTCTACTTTTCATTGGGGTCACCCGGTGGCAATTCCCTTAGCTGATCTCTGCATTCGCTGATGTCTTCTTGATGTATTCCGAGTCATTAGGCCTGTTTGTCTCTGATAACAAAAAACTATTACACTAGTCACATAGACCATTAGGGGGTTTTCCTCAGACTTCCATTTAACATGGGGGCTGCTGAGGAGCAGCGTTTACCCTGTAATGGAGGAGCTGGCTTTGCTACTGGTCTAATGTACAGAACTGCTAATGACCAATCCCCTGTAATTGCCTTTGGGGTCTCTGATGGTGGATTAATTGTGCAGTGTAATTTGCCAATTATCAGCTAACTTGCCTCAGCAGGACGCGATGAGTTTAATTTACACGCAGATATATGCAAACGTGACATGACGAAATTAGTCCCAATGTGCCATTTAATCAGACGTTTGGTATAATGGTGAAATCCAGAGTTTGGGGGAAAATAAAGAGCTTGTTTTCATGAGGCAGTGAGTTTCTCAATCATCAGTCTCAGTGTAAACATGCTGAAGTGATGACACTAACCAAACTCTCTCACCAAACTCTCTCACCGCTGAGAAAGGTTAACCAGGGACAAGCACAAACAGGAACAGTTCCCTCGTCTAGACCCTGTGTGGTGAGGAAATCCCCCTTCTTCCTGTTTCATTATTAGCTAAACATAACAAGCAACACCATAAGCAGACATCCAACCTACACCTAAAACAGAACTGCAGATTGAAGAAAATTATCATATACCATTAGTAATGCACATGTTCCTGAGACATTATTCAATGAGATTCAACTGCTGCAGCTCTTTTAGTGTGTCTGAGGAAAGTGAGCAAGACAGATCACCACTAAACTACTAAAGCCATGTCTCCTTTTGTGTAGAACAACAGAAATGTTATGGTGGAAATATTTTGAACCATGATCATGACAGAGGGAAAAAGAGAGTGTGAGAGACAAAAAGAGAAAGCTGTGAACACAAGCTATAAGTAGGAGGAAGGATCTTCTATTTGTTATTTACTGAAGCTGAGAAGGCCTGTCTAGAGTAATCTGGCACAGGGAGAGAGGGGGGGGGTTGACTTCATTGAGGGTCTCACTGCCTCACCAGCCCCCTCAGCAGTCCACCAGCCCATTCTTGCTGCTTGCTTCTAATAAGTCGCTTGGAAGAAAATGTGGAGAGTCAGCTGATTCCTAATCCGCTCTCTTTCTCTCTCTGTGCTCACATATCACGAGTCAGATTGATATGTGCAATCACATGGAAGCCCCTCTATGATAGGGCTATCACTCTCTGCTAGACCTGCAGGTGTTGTTTATGTGTGTGTGCGCGTGAGCGTTGTCAAAATGAGAGGTGTGCAAAACATCTGAACAGGAAATCCCCATACACATGCCTCACATGTAAACAATGAAATATAATACTTAACTGCTAGGAAATGCAGGTTCTCCTCTCAGTTGCTGTTATTACTTGCTATGTAATGCTTTTGCTATGGCTGGCTTAGACATAGCTAATGAAGAAATACATAATAACAAAATAGTCTCACATATACATTGAATCAAGTGCAATAAATGTAAATGTATTGAGCATTTATAGGATAATAGGCTCTTTAGACATTTGAAAGCACATTCTGAGGGATTTTTTTTTCACCTGTTCTTGTTTGTGAAATAAAACAGTAACCCGGCAATGTCAATAACAATCTTAAGTCCTCGTGCAAATACTGTATGCTGGCTCTTTCTCCTGTACTGTCTCCCTGCAGGGGGGTGAACAAAGAGTCAGGGATTCAGATGATTGACAGGTCTATGAACTGCTACAGACAGGCTGTGTTTTCCATCTTAAAACCATAATCATGTTTTATTAGCATCTGAAGGCCGTTTCTGTAAACATACAGTCATATCTCGGTCATGTGCTTTAGTATAATATATGATGTTTTTCATTTCATGTGTCACTGCCACCGCATAAAATAAATGATATTTTCAGTGACCCAATAAAAAAAGACAAAATTTGGTGGCAAACTAAATGACAAGTATGAATATTTTCAAGGTCTTATTTGGCAGTGCGATGATATCAGTGAATACAGTTTCATTTTGAGATTTTGAGTGTGCTCCTGTCTCCACTTTAACACAGGCTGTCAATCTGGGAGACGTGATTCTTCCTCTAAACTTTACCTTACCCCTTTCAAATGTTGTTCCCAATAGAGCTTATGCCCTATTTTTAAAAACCATAATAATGCAAGCTAATATAACCAGTCATTCATATCAGCTCAAAGAGAGCCATCTCAACAAAGGACTGTCAGTTCATTTGTATGTATCTGTACCACATTAAAAGGGGAGGAAAGAAGTTGTCAGGGTAAAGAAGACTTATCTTATAGAATCTTTTATAATGTAAAATTCAGTGGAGCAGGAAACTCTATGAATGGCTGCTCAGCAGATCTGGCAATTTCATTCAAGACAAGTATTGATTATACCATGCAGTGCGTAACATACTGAAAATCAGGCACAGCTGAACCCCGAGCAAGAGTTCTTTTAATGAAAATGCTTTGGTGGTCAAACAGAGTGTCTTGCTTAATGAACTTGCTCGATAAACACCTTCAAGACAACTTCAAGACATACAGTGCAGTGGTATTTTGCTGTCACATGCTCTAAATTAAGGTAACATTAGTTCTATCGATTAACAATTAACAATTTTTTCACCTCGTATTCTGGTATTTTTGCAAATGTGTTTAATTTTGAAGTACAATTTGGAAATTAGCCATCAGTACTTGAATTCATATCAAAACCAGTATCAATACTGTATATTCATATCAACGTGAACACTTAACCCGACAACACAGCACTTCACCCTTGAACCTTTGAATAACCACACGACTTCTGACCATCATGACAGATGTTTACACTCGACAGGCAGGTGACTGTCTGAAATTGAATTTATTGACCTAAAAACATGTATTGTGCATTTGGATCAATGCAACATGGAGATATAAGCTTTTTGTGCTGACTTCCCTGCAGCCCAGTCTAGTACATGAAATCCTAGAGCAGCACCCTCATGCAGATGATTTTCACCCTTGGCATTCTAAACACTGATGAGAAGATAGATCAATAGTGTATTGACAAAGTAAAGCAACTTTAAGTCATGAATTAATTTCTTTGATTGCAGAAAAGTTTGGTTGTGCAACTTACGATAAACATTTAAGAACATTTTTCACCTGGTGCCTATGCAGAAAACAGAAAATAATTCACTCTGTTGTTAAATAATGCAACATATAACCTTTCCACAACCTGTCCAGAAAAATAATCGCATGAGCAGAATCTGTCACCACGTCAAACTCTAGTTCTTCATCCAGCCTACAGTAACTCACAGTTGTAACTAGCTAATGTAAAAACATGTTCATGCATACCCAACAATTATGAAGCACATTATGAAACAACAATATCAGAAGGGAGCTTTTGATTTTATCAGTATTGTTTCTCAGATTTGGTACCTAGGAGTACTTGCCACAACAGGACAGAAAGGGGTTGAGGCTACTCACTGATGTCAGTGGATTTTTCATGGTGTGTTTTATTGAAGATAATCTTCCAGTGCTTGTCTATTATACATTTGGAGGAAAGGGTGCAGACCAAGATTGAATCCAGAGGAGAACTAGTATAAATGGTGGCGTCATACTGGATATGACTGATTTCAGCAAAACAAACACATCATGTTACAGTAAAACAGGTGCTTTAAAAACATCTGCTATCTTTAAAATGACAAATGTGACATGTCTAGACTCTAACCATTTCAGTAAACGTATTGTGCTACAAAGAATGAATGAATGAATCTTACTTTTATGTAATGTCACATAAATGATATACAATCAAATACAAATGAACAGATTACTAAGGATTGCGTAATGTTTGGCAGGGGAGCAAACCACCCTAGGCATGCCAGCACAGTGACTGATATGTTGAAGCCATGTCTGTATGGGCTCATGGGAAGGAGGGAGCCAGAACATCAATCTTTCTCTTCTCTTGACTTCTCTCTATAGGAAAGGGCCCACAACAGTATAAAAAAAATCACAGCTAAAATCCTCATTTCTCCTCCTCTGAAAACTCTTGAACAATGTTTTGATCATGAGAATGGCTAGAGAAATGTGATCTGGAAGGTACTGGCCCAAATCTGTTAAAACTACCAAGAAAATGAATGAATTATGTCTATAATTTCAAGTGCCAAAAGAATATAGAGCAGAAGTATGCCTGTGACAGTGCTGGGAGCCCAAAGAAGGTGTGAACAAGCTGTAGCCCTGTGGCAGTTTCCACTGAATCTCACTGAGGTTGGACAATCAAAATATTTTTCTGCACCAAACGCAACAAGGCAAAATGTATTCCCTGCATATTAACTTAGTGCTCATGCAGACGCGTGAATAACGGAGCACTTTGAAGTAATCAGCTACTCCACAGCGTTACCTTTCACCTCACACTACTCACATCGGCCAGCTCAAGAGTACTCTATGCAGTTAATTGTCCCACTCAAGGCTGGCATATTATGATGCGTGGTCGACAGGCGTGTGCCACTGTAAGTATGAGAGGTGAATATTAATGCAATAACGTAACAATCTGCAGTGCCTTTCAGCTCTTATTTGGAGGATAGGCTATGCACATTTGTCATTTCACCTGCATCTGTTTCCAAATAAAGAGAGGCGGAGTCATACTCGTACACAAGATTAGCCTCAACCTGTGGACCTGTGAAGAGGACAGAGGCAGTAAGGGAGGAGTAGCTATCAACATAATTACAACACAGAACAGGCAACTATCTCTAGACTACCCAAACCACAGAGACAAAACCTGCTCCGTCGACTGTGCCTCAGTGTGAAACAGCCTGCTTAACTCCTGTTATATATAGCTATTTGTAGGTGGCGTTGGGTTTAAACCGCACGTTTAATGGCATTTTGGAAGTCTCCGCGACTTTCTTCGGGCAGAAGAGGAGACATTACGGCGCGGGTTAGCTAACGTTAGCTAGCTAACAAGGTCAGTTTTGAGTTTTGGTTTCTATTGCCGCCTTAGCATTAGCATGGCCAAAAATGTCACCCTCGTCATTCTCGCTAACTCGGTTAATTCACGGATTTAGCACGGGGGCTTCCTCCGTTGACACAGCGGGTTACTAGTTATTTGCCATCAACCTGCTATTTTGATGTTAGCTTGTTTGTTAGCCCACACACAGGAGTGGCTATCACTGATGTGTCCATTCATTCTTATTTGGTTTTCGTGTTCGACATTTTAAAAGGATGGAGGCTAACTCTTCACCGAGCAGGAGCTGACTATCCGTTGCGGTGTCGATATTTTAGCGAAGCCGCTTTTGAAGCCAGGCAGCTATTTAATACATCCTGGCTAAAATAACCCCATCAGTATTTATGGAGAGCTAGCTATGCAGTTGTGTGTAGCATCTTGTGGCTGATGCCCGAGCAGCGGCAGCAGCAGCAGCTACTCGTTTCCGCCTAGAATAAAACAGGTGCATCTCTGCGCTAGCAACGGACAGATGCGCGATAGCACTCTCTGACACAGTTACCGTGCTTGTTGTTTTTTCATTTCGCACATTATAGCCGATAACATCCACATAAAAGTAGAGTGAACGCTGTCATAACTGGACACGGCTGAATGTTTTGTAGGTGGCCGATATCGTTTACAAAGGCCTGGTCTGTATCGAGTCCAGTGAAACGGGGGGCAACTGAAATGGGCCCGTTAGCTGTCGTTTGTTAGCTAGCTAAGCCAGCTGGTTATCTGGACACGACCTCATCGAGATTTCCAAATACTCGCTTAGGGTAGAGATTCATTGATGTATCGACGAATAAACCACCCTTTGTTTCTATTTATTCATTTATAGTCGTTTACCAACTACAGGACCATCGTCTTTAACGTTACCTAACTTGGGCTGGGCTGGTGTACTAATTGTTCATGTTAACCTTATTTTTGCAAACAGGAACGACAAGTCCCGTAGCCTTGCCCAAACTCGTAATGGCATACTTGATATTGTCTTGTGATGTAGAGTAATTGCGGTCAGTATCATCGTTGTAGCCTTATATTAAGCATAGCTGACTTGAAGTGAGACGTATTGATTAATCGATAAGTGCTTTAAACAGCCTATGACCAGAAAAGTTTGCTGTACTTGTTAGGAAGCTTTATTAGGCACACATGTATGAACTTAAAACTTGAAACTACAGTCTTGGTTGAGATATAATATAGATAGAAATGCAGCAAAGGCAGGAGGGTCTCACGGTTTCCAGCAGTGATTTTAACACTATATGTTTTTTTTTTTTCTTTTCTGCAAACAAGTCCGTCTCCTAAGGATATCATACCAACTCAGACTATTCAGGAAGGCTTGGCAGATTTGTCTGTTGTCTCTATATATTTCATTACTTTGTTGAGCAGTGTTTAGGGAACACAAGGGAAACATCCAATTGCAAGGCAAGCTTGTCTTGTGGATATGTTTGTTATTCAGCTCATGCACTATCCAGAGGCTGCTGGATGTGGTACGTCAATTCAGTTGGCCCTGAGTGCCACTGTGCATTTGAGCCTAATTATTTTTGATGGTTTTCAAGTTTTAACTAATGTTTAACTGCAGACAGCAACTACACCGTGGTTGTGAAGTGGTTCATCCCACAGAAAACCGGGCCTCGGAGCAACTTGGGCTGGAAAATGACCCACACTGTCGTTGTACTGTTTACCCTTCATAAAAAGAAGGGCTTGTTATAGGTGTTATAGTGAAGCATGTAGTGTAAACACAGTTGGAAAATGAGCAAATCACATTAAGTCTGAGTATATATTTAAAATTAAATTCATATAACTGTACGTCCAGGACTGGGGCTTTGAGACTACATTTGTTTTTTTTTCTGATTTAAAAAAAAAAAAAAAAAAAGTAGCAGCCAAGAGCCAATGCTATTATTAAAAAAAGGTGTCATAATAATGATAACGCCGAGGAACAATGATAACAGTGAAGCACAATTAATCTCTTTTAGCGCGTTGTGAAATGTGATTAGGGCATGCTGTCATTTTCACAAACCCGTTTGAGTGTGTGTTCTTTTTATTCTTGCTCCATTCATTGACTGATAATTGTTGCTGTAAATGAAGCAACTGATATGAGTTTGTTTTTAGTTCTGTCCAAGGCTTAAAGTCTTCTAAAGGTCAGTCCTTCTCAAGTGCGGATAACCTGGCTTTATGTTTTTGTTATGGCATGTTGTGAATGTTGGCCTTGGTCTCAGTTGACACATTCTTATTAGTGTTGTGGCTCCTCCATCTCAAACCCACACCATAGACTAGTTTTAATTTTGTTCCAGGGTTTATGTTGAATACATGTCACCTCATTGTAAAGCAGAATAGTAAAATGCTTTGTATTTGTTAAGATGTTCTTTGAAACGGATTCTGATTGACTCATGCTGAGAAAATGAGAACATGATAGAAACTAGGCCGCATTGTGGAGAGCTTACTTTGATGCTCAGATTTTTTTTTTCCTTGTGTATACTGATGACAGCCCGAGGTGTAGTCATCTTTATGAATTAAATTAAACCTATAGGCAAAACTCAGTTTTATGTTAACATGTGTGCATTTCACATTCAATACAACCTGTAGATAAGGGTGGATGAGTCAAGCAATACTTTTTTCTCTTCCTACTCAGCTTGCACATTGTATTGAAGGTTTAGCCCTGCCAGTATGCTTGCTTGGCCTTGTGTCTCAAAGAGACTGCTTTAGAAAATGTGACTGTGCGGTGGTTGCCATCCAGAATCATCTGAGTCAGAGGAGGGCTGTACAGAGGGAGGGGGTCTTTGAGAACATTTCCCAGTTCCACTGAATGTCTTTGTTTGGCTGAGATCTGAGATTAGGTGCATGTCTCAACATGTAAAATGGGTTAAGTGAGACATTATTGACAGTGACAAAACCTCTAAGTAGTGAAACCCGATTTCAATATTTTTCAGACTAACATTGCTGATAATGCACACATATCCAGTTCTGAGAGTGGTTTTGTAGTATCCTATTATGTCTTATAATTGAAACGGGCTACTTTGATATCTCCATTCAGCATTTTACACTAGATGCAGGATAGTGGAGGGTACAGGAACCCTGTGGATGTGGTTTAATTTAACATTCTTGCTTACCCAGCTGGTGATCTAGTCATAACAATTCCCTTCCATGGTAGAGCCACCACAGTTTATTACTGCCAGCAATAATAAACATCCACAGACATCTGTATGTCTTTAATATGGTAAATACTCTATGTAGAATATATAGATAACTCAGAACGTTTGAATTAAAATCACTGTTTTGTTTAGCATTACATTTTCAAATCCTCTCCTCTTATCAGTCACCAACAGATGATCCACTCACACCCTAGACTTTCTTAGCAAAACAAATAGCCTTAATCTTGCAATTTGCTGCCTTAGCATTAAATTTTGGTCCTCTGATGGATCATGTTTCGAATGCAGAGCGCTGTGTGATGGCCTGTGCGAGTAGCACTGGCTGGGCTGTGCACCATTCTAGAGATTAGGACTCCAAACAATCGTATGCTAAGTTACACAAGCTGAACGGTGTCAGCAGGTGTTGTGAAAGGGAGAAGGACGACTTAGATCTATTTGTTTAGAAACTAAAGCATCACAAGCAGCTGTCAGTGGTATGTGAGAGAATTTCAGGATAAAAGAAGGTTCAATTTTGGTTTGTCAGACTGGCCGGCGATGATTCAGACCTGCACAATTCATAGTGATGCATTCTATTGTTCTCTTTTAATTGGCTTTTTCAGTAGGTGAAGTATCTTAGGTAGGATAAGGACAGAGTGACTGATGTTTCAATAGTTTTTAATGGACAGTGTATGGCATATATAATTTGAGCACCAATCACAGCACAATTATATCAAGTTATGTTGTAAAGAACTGACTGTTTTGTCAGTCGCTTAAATGTAAATTCTCCTTAGTGAGCCAAATTCTTCAATGCTCCAGAGGTCTTTGACCAAGTAGTCTATTTCTCATGAGCCTTTTCCTGTGTCTTTCCATCATCATCCCTATCCTTGTCCTACTTGATGTGGACATTTTTTTTTTTACACATGACATGCATATGTGATGTGGATGAGATTTAGTTTAGATTTAGACAGTACTCTATTTAAACAACTAACATTTCTGTATGCTGTTACTATACTTAAGATTACAATACCTTTATTGTCATTTCATATGCATTGACATACATACAAAACGAAATTGTGTTTCTCAATACAAAAACCCCACACTTTACGAAAAACTCACACATTAAAAAAGACAGAGTCCAGTCAAGTGTCAGAATAAATAAATAAATAAGTTAAAAAAGACAATAAAATGCCCATCACTCTTGGCGTGAGTGAGTGTGAGTGTGTGTGTTCTGGTGCCCATACTGTGCTCTAATTGTGAGGTGGCTCAATATGATGCGAGTTCAGGAGTCTGACCGCCTGGGGGAAAAAACTGTTCAACAGCCTGGTGGTCCTGCACCTTATACACCTGTATCTCCTCCCGGACTGCATATAGTCTTTGATGATGCTGCAGGCCCTGCAGATGCAGTGTTGATGGTAAATGTCCACCATTGGTGGTAGCAAAGCTCCAATTATTCTCTCCGCCGTCTTCCTGACCCTGTCCAGTTGTTTCCTCTCCACCATAGTGCTGTTACTGAACCATGAGGTGACAATAAATAAGCAGGCTCTCTGTGATTCCCTGATAGAACATGGTTAGGGCTGATGTGGAGAGGTTTGCCCTCTTCAGCCTGCGGAGGGGGTGAAGCTGCTGCTGGGCCCTCTTGATGATGAAGGTGGTATTGCAGCTCATGCCAAGGTCCTCTGTAAGCAGAACCCCCAGGAACTTGGTGCTCTTGACCCTCTCTACCACAGACCCCCTCAATGGTCAGTGGCTGGTAATTGGAGCTGTTCTTCCTGAAATCAATTATCATCTCTTTGGTGCTCTTTGTGTTAAGGACAAGATTGTGATTTTTGCACCAGACAACCAGCTGCAGAGTTTAATGATGTGGTTGCTGTTCCACCTAGCGGAGCAGTCATGCGTCAGCAAAGTGAACAGTAAGGGACTTAAGACGCAGCCCTGTGGTGATCCAGTGTTCACCACAGCAGGTTTGGACATGCTGCTGCCGACTCTGACCGTCTGCCTCCTTTGTGTTAGGAAGTTGGATCCAGTTACAGATGCCTGTGTCCACCCTCGGCTTTCCCAGCTTCTCCACTAGGCTAATTGTTGTGGGATGATTGTATTAAAAGCAGAGCTGAAGTCAATGAATAATATCCTGGCATAGGTGTTCTTGTGTTCCAGATGTGACAGGGTAAGGTGGAGTGTGGTGGATACAGCATCCTCGGTGGAACGGTTCGCTCTATATGCGAACTGTAAAGGATCCAGATCCGCGTTGAGGCCTGCCTTAATGTGATCCATGACTAGTCGCTCAAAACATTTCATACCGACTGGGGTTAGGGCCACAGGACGATAGTCGTTCATGCAAACTGGATTTGGTTTTTTGGGCACTACAGAAATGTCATTACATTTGTTGAAGATCCACTACACACATGACAATATACTGTTAAGGTGCTACAGGCCACTACTAGTCACACATGGGAATAGGGACAACTTGGAAAAATGCAAGTTTTTTTTTTTGATTTAGTGTTCAGGGATGGTATGCTTTTAATGGTGCATGTTTTTGAAGGATTGGAGGATCTTAAAAAGATTCTGAAAACATAGTGTACATAGAAATTGCCAATTTTGTGCAGGAGTATCCTTGGACTACTGTGACCTTTAATATTCTACGCATCTTTGCTGACTGTTTTTTTTTTTTTCTTTTTTTATTATAGCCTTTCATACTTCTATTTCCATAAAACAACACAACTTTCTGTCCTCTTTATCATACTCTGTCTTGTTTTTCTCAAAATATCCACTGCAGAATTGCTGATTGTAGACTGAAAATATTTGAGCAGACAGTTTGGTTTGATGGAACCATTTTGTGAACAAAAGTGTGATGGTGTGCCAGAATTATAAGCACTCTCTTGTTTTGGCCATTTCATGTGGAAAATTGTGGTAATGTTTGAAAATTGTAAGTTCTAAATTTTTGCAGGGATCGGTTGAAGTTGTGTTAATTATTGTGACTGTAAGTGGAAGGACTGCCTTTGTATAAATAGACCCATTACATCGTGTAGAATGAGAGCATGACCAGTAAATGATATGGTGTTTGATCGAAGTTTGCAGAAGTACTTCCTCCATTGTTAGTCTTTGGAGCAAATGAAAGGAGACAACAAATGGAAGTGTTTTGTAGTGTATAAGCTTACGTCACAGCCTTGTGCTTGATGGGCATTAGAATTCCAGGCAATTGGCCGACCCTGCTCTGCCTGTCTCTCAGTGCAACAGGATTGGGGTTGGCTGGGTCAGCACAATGGAGACTTTAATTCCAACCCCCGGGGCACCTAATTAAAACTTACAACCAAGACAAACGACCTTTGACTCTCATGCATCTCAAGAGAGTTGCTATAGTGAAATCCCCATGACAGGGAAGTTAAGATCAGTGATGGATCAATTTGTCCCTTTAAACAATATTTATTGCTTGATTATTAATTAATATTTGGATCGCTCCCATTAGGCCTCATTTTTGACTTCCGAACTTTAGTCATGTACAATTTTTCAGATATTACTTTGGTATGCACTGTGTTTGAGCAGCTGGCATATGAATGATGTTTTTGAGACATGGAATTAACTGTGACCTCTGCAGAAGCAAAACGTGTAGGATTGACAGCCTGTAGACCACTTTTTTTCAGTCTGGGCCCATGGGACCCAGAGTGAATGATGGTTTTCTGTCTTACCAGATAGAGAACAACCACATTTTAAGATGACAATAAAAAGGTTGCATGGCACAGCAGTTAGCAAAGTTGCCTCACAGCAAGAAAGTCCTGGGTTTGATTCCCGTCCGGACAGGTCCTTTCTGTGTGGGGTTTGCTTGTTCTCTCTGTGTCTGGTTTCTGGTTTCTTCCCACAGTGCAAAGACATGCAAGTCAGGTGAATTTGAAATACTAAATTTCCCCTAGGTGTGAATGTGTCTGTCTGTGTATCTGCCCTATGATGGACTGGTAAACCTGTCCAGGGTGTTTCCCTATCTTCTGCCCAGTGAGTGCTGGGATAGGCCTCAGCACCCTGCAACCCTAATTAGGATAAGCAGTTTGGAAAATGAATGTAGATAATAAGCTGACTTATGTTAACTCAGTAGTTACAATAGTGTCAGGTCTGCCTAATTCAGTCAGTATGCCAAAGTAGCTTATGTTTTGGCACTTAACTTTTAAACCAGTAATTTGTTATTGTTGCTGTGATGTATCATAAAACACTGATCCGGTTATGAATTGTAGCATGAAGATGTAATATGTTGTAGTATTAAATGAAATGGCATCAACAGAAACTCTCCAGTACCAGTAGTACCTAATATTGTTCTTTTTCCTGTATTGTTCGCTTCATGCAAAATCATTTCATCATGTTTGTCTTTTTCTTTTTTCTTGTAGGGTTTACTGATATGGCTGTCTGAGAAAGTGACAAGATCTCTTCATGGATCACAGAGGACAACAAAGAAGAAACACGGCATTTCTGAGCACAGCCTGTAATCACAGAATCTGACCCACAAGCTTTTCATTAAATTGACTTTAGTGCATGTGGCCTCTTCAGTTGTTCGTTGGCATCTGTGGGGGAGCACAAAGGCCTATCACTATGCACTATAAACGGAGAGACACAAGCTGTGGGGATGCAGGGAGGAGCAGGCTTCTTCCGGGCAGGACTATCCCCTTGGTAGTGGGGCTTCTGGTGGCCGTGGCTCAGGGCACCGTGCCAGGAGGGCAGCAGCAGACCCTGGCAGAGATGATATCTGTGGAACTGGAGGCTTCCATGCAGTCCTCTGTGCTCTCTGAGCTTCAGGCTGCAGCATCTGCAGTTAGCCAGGGTCCGCCTTCAGCTATCCCAGATTCCTCTGCAGCAACAGGGGGTGTGCACACTGGCATCCCTGACTCCTCAGCAATTGTGGGGCAGGTGTTTCAGCTGAGGGTTCCACCAGGACCAACGAATGGAAGCTGTAATGTCCATGTAAGTAATGTAAAGATTTGGTAATGGAAATGTCAGTATACAGCCTAAGTAGGTCAAATCTAAAACTATCAATTTATCTGTTTGCCTGTCCATCTAATATTTGCAGTGTGAGGGACCCTCATACCCTCATACAGTAATTTTTTATGTATTGTGAGTTATACAGTCTAAAACCAAAGGCAAAATTGATCAGTCAGTGCAAAATGATTCACTCAAAATGTAACATTAGAAAAATATATTAAAACATTTCTAAATACACTATCAAACTAGATGGATTATGTCTTACCACATAAAAAGCCTTTAGGTTTGCACTAACCCTGAAAATCTTGATATTAATGTTGATTGGCACTGAAATCAGGACTGCTCCAACATTCAGTTTATGTATAGAACTGGATCGGAATTGAACTGAGAAATATCTTGGCCTTGGCTATTCGACAGGTGTATAATAGGAGCACATAGGTAATAGGAGAAGAGGTGAAGTTGCATAACATAATGTGGCTGTGCTGATGAATAGTTTAAACAAAACATTAAGAGATTTATGTTCAAATTGTTTATGAACTACTAAGCCTTAGCCACAGTCTTAAGAACAGTGTTTTTTTTATGTCAGTGTAGAATTATGCAGTGTTTAGTGTACATACTGTAAATTTTATCAGTGCCACTGCTGATTGAAGCTGACTGTGGTGCAGTTTGTTCCAGCCAGACATATGAATGAAATGAGATTATTATTGGCCTATAGTGTGATGCGGAATGATATCTTGTCATATAGTAATAACTCGAAATGAAGGGTGATGACTCAGATAGTTGTTATTATGAACAAGAACTGAGTCTCACTTCCTGTTCATATTTGAGATAATTTGATCTGTACTGTATGGAATTTCATAAATTAATTCCAGGGAAATCATTTTAGCTGCTTGCACTGTATGTTTGAAACTTTTATATTCCCATTATCCCTATGTGTTTTTTACTAAATGCTGTCTCAATGGCAAAAATATCTTAAGCATTAAACAGTATCCAAGGTTTTGCATTCTCATAATGGCCTATATCTCAAAATGTGCTACCTTTCTTTCTGTAGCTCAGCGAAATGGGAAAGGACGCCTTACCCTCCTGGCTACACTGGGACCAAGAAGATTGCATTCTCAGAGGCCTAGCCCTGGAGCAGGACAAAGGTGTGCATCATATCTTGGTATCTGGAGAAGAAACAATTGGCAATACTGGCAGCCAAGTGTCTCCCAGCACTGTCTTCTCTATTGAGGTGTACCCAGAAGAACGGGCAGACACTGAACCAGCCCTGCTGGCTCTCCAGTCTGACGTCAGTGGCCTCCAGCCCTTCACCTGTGGCACTGAGGAGCCTGTCACTGTCCTCACTGTCATCTTGGATGCTGACCTGACAAAGATGGTTGCTGAACAGAGGGTCAACCTACTGGGCATTATGAGAAAATTCTCACATGTGCCGCTCGAGCACATGCGGGTGGTCCCTGTTGTCAACAACCGTCTGTTTGACATGTCTGCCTTCATGGCAGGTCCAGGGAATGCCAAGAAGGTGGTGGAGAATGGTGCCCTGCTGTCATGGAAACTTGGTTGTGCCCTTGATCAGAGCAGTATTCCTGACATTAGCAGTGTCCAATCCCCAGCAAAGGATGGGACCATGTCAGCCAGGTTAGGGTACCCAGTGGTTGGCTGGCACATTGTCAACAAAAAACCCCATGGGGTGAAACGGGTTAGAAGGCAGTTATACAATACTCCTACTCCAGTGCCCTCTTTGCTTCCTCCAACCACTCACCCTGAGCCTCCTGTGCGTGTTGTTCCCACCCCAACATCTCCCTCTATTGCCCCAGCAACAGACAATTCTGCTCCACCTGTCCGGGGCCCTTTGCCTCTGCCAGTGAAGCCTACAATCAGAGTCAGAGATCAGATAGCCCATACACCTGTGCTGGGACCTCCCCAGCCAACCAGGGTGCTAGGAACAACGAGCACCATCCCTATCCAACCTACCATGACTCGGCCTACATTTGTGGAGGCCACTGCTTCACCAACACCACCAAGCACCACCAAAAGGCCCAAGACTTCTGCCACAAAGAAACCTAAGAAAGTCAAAACTTCCACTCCAGCTCCCCGGGAACCCAAGACCACCACAGCTAAACCACCTAGACGCACGACGCCTCTATCTTTGGCTCCAGAGTACAATCAAAACCCAGAGATAAGAAACCCCATTGATGAAGTGACTGCATGGGTTGGCACCTACTTTGAGGTTAAAATTCCTCCTGATGCATTCTATGACAAAGAAGATGGCACTACTGATAAGCTGCGTCTGACTTTGAAGAAGACACCCAAAGAAGCAGTGAATGAAACCTCTTGGATCCAGTTCAACAGCACAATCCAGCTCTTGTATGGTCTTCCAGAGGAGCAGCATGAGGGTAAACATGAGTACTTCATGCTGGCCACTGATAAGGGTGGCAGGAGCATTATGGATGCTTTTGAGGTTCGGGTCAACCGTTGGTCCGCTAATGACAAACCCTCAGTTGTGTTTGCTGCACGTTTTCATGGTGATCCTAAAACTCTGACCAGTGATGTCAATAAGAAGATTCTCCTTACGAAAAAGTTGGCCTATGCCCTTGGTGATCGCAACAGCAGCACAGTGACCCTGAGAAGCATCACCAAGGGCTCAATTGTGGTGGAATGGACTAATAACAGTCTCCAGCAGAATCTGTGTCCAAAGGACCAGATCACTGTTCTCAGCAACAAGATCGCTGATCACCAGGGCACACCTAAACTGGCCTTCATCAAAGCCATGGAACCTGAGTTCAAACCCATTAACATCTCTATTCGTGGCACCAACAAATGTCAGAGTTACACATTTATTCCACCAGGTGAAGTGCCAATGCCTGTCCTCCCTACAGCTACACCTTCACCAGGCACTGGTCGTAGGAGCAGTGACGATGTTTATTTACACACTGTCATCCCAGCTGTGGTGGTGGCAGCCCTGCTGTTAATAGCAGGGGTCATTGCTATGGTCTGCTATCGTAAAAAGCGCAAGGGAAAGATGACCATTGAAGAGCAAGCCACTTTCATCAAGAAAGGAGTCCCAATTATCTTTGCAGATGAGTTGGATGACTCCAAGTCCCCCCCATCCTCAAGCATTCCTCTTATCCTTCAGGAGGAAAAACCCCCACTGCCTCCTCCCGAGTACCCCAACATGGCTGGCCCCCACAGTACCCTGCTCAATCAAGATTTGCTGGAGGAGTATTCCATCTATCAAGATGAGGATCCTAACGCCCCTCCCTACCAGCCCCCACCACCATTCACTGTCCCCATAGAGGGCAAAGGCTCTCGCCCCAAGAACATGACCGCATACAGGTCACCACCTCCCTATGTGCCTCCCTAATGCATAGAGGGGCTCTCAGTGTGGGAGGCAGGTGCAATGTAGGGATGCTTGTTTGTACGAAAACTACTACAGGAGTAATTTTACACGTGTTCAATGAAATGGCTTTGACTTTGTAGAGGAGCAGGCAACCATACCCATATATTTGACCATCATGGATAAGATACTATATCAAACAATTCTACTAGTGGCACAGGGCAACTGGATGGGGAACAGTTTGTAATTCCAGCACTCTTTTTTTGTCGTCCTTCAGATCTGCTTTCGACTTATAGCATAATCTTTTTCTTTCTTTTTTTTATCTGTTTTTTGCCAAGAAGAGTCAATTTTATCTTCAATGATGTACTGTTTCTATTGTATAGAAAATATTAAAGAGGCAGGAAAGACTGCAGCCCACAGGGCCTTGGAGCAAAATGTCACCATGACAACAGACTTGAGGCTCTCCCTCACAATGTTAATCTTTGTACGAGTTCAATATCACTCTTATCTGTCTCTGGGCCAGGTTTACTAAGATTTTGCACCTGTTATTTCTAGAGGGGAATTAAATACAAAAAGCCAAACTGAAAGCATGAACCCTTTTATTTACCCATACATTTAAGTTTGTTTCTTAGTCTTTGATCTGTCCATGTTTTGTTTTTTTTTCTTATGCTTTGCTCCCTCTTGACAATAACATGTGAACCTTGCACTTATGCAAATTCTCACTAA
Organism: Myripristis jacobus; assembly: GCA_900302555.1. Taxonomy (NCBI): domain Eukaryota; kingdom Metazoa; phylum Chordata; class Actinopteri; order Holocentriformes; family Holocentridae; genus Myripristis; species Myripristis jacobus. The sequence continues at coordinate 38,085 of OMLB01012311.1, read as the reverse complement.
ACCTCGCACTATGCGTCTTGCAGAAATGAACATTGTAACTGGTAGTCCAATAAGGAGGATGATTTCTTTTTGTTTCCTTTAACTTACCACATGATTGAGATTTCCTCTGTTACTTGATCAAAAAGGACAGCATTACACTGATCATGCCTGTTGTAGATGTAGCCTAATTAAGTTACAAAACAAATAATGACATTTTTTTTAATGTGTGTGCCACTGATCCTGCCTGTGAGATGAGATGACTGGTTTTGTTGTTGCCTAGATGATGTCTGTGGTTAAACATTGTGGGGTTACAACCACAATAATGCAGGGGTCAATGGGATGCTGTGGTTCACAGCAAGGAAAGAGTTGGTGACGTAAACAATCTACTGTCTTACATTCAATTGGTTTTGTTAGTATGAGGGGTCTGGGGGCATACAGTACTGTAATATCACTGCTCTGCCTCTAGCTGCTGCACTGTACATTTAGTGTGCTGCCTGTTATCAGTTCAGATGAGGCATGGGGAGAAGAGTATGTACATAATGGTGTGCCTGTGAATTGAACTCCATAAAGTTAGTGTTTTATCAGTAGAATTAGTTGGGGAAGGGAAGAGCAGGGGGAAATCATTTTATTTTTTAATTGTCTGTCTAGATTTATGATCACACAATCATGAAAATGACTTTATAGGTTGTGGGGGTACAAAAAAGTTTACTTGCCCATCACAGAAAATAATGCATTATGCTAAGAAAATGATGGGGAAAGAAGAAACCACAACAATGTACGTGAATTATGTACATTTCATATCTGATATCACCATAAGAAAAAAATGGTTAAAAATCTAATGTTTTTACTGAGTTTTTGATACAGTCTTAAATTGTTTTATGAAAATATATTAATAAAGATGTACTACTATTTGTAAAGCCTCAAAGACCCTGTATATTCCCTTTTTATTTTTAAAATTATTTGAACCTGTTTTAGAGGATTGAGCTGGATTCAAGTTGATCATTTCATGTTTACAGTGATCATTTATTATTGGTAAAGCAGATGATGCATATCAAAGGGTTTCTGTTAGTAGCTCACCGTGTTATTTGGGCGTATTTCATCAGAGCAGCGTAATTTAAGATGGTATTGCAGGGTTTTAAACTGGCCATCTCACACTGGTTTACAGTGTATGAGAAACTGCATATACTATGAGGCCACGGAGTTAATCTAATCTCTAATTGTGTACATTTGCTGAGAGAACTAAATTAGAGGTTCATTTTAGTAGATTATTGAATAAGAAACTATTAGCTTTTTTGTCAAACAGTCCAGTTTTTACGAAAGCACTTTTTGCCTTATTGTAGCCCATATTTATGATGTCACTAGCCTTGACAGCTGCAATAAGGTTTATGGTTCTGCAACATTTGCTGGTTTGTTTTGGGTACAATATGAGCCATACACACTTTGTTATAATAAACAAAATACACAGCAACAACAACAACAACAACAACCCCAGTGAGCCATATCAGTGTGATATTTTAAGGGAAATGTTCCCTTTCTGTGGCATTTAGGTGGGCAGTTTCTCTTGTAAGGCTTTTTGCTCCTGTCCCTCTTGGAGATGTATCTATATATAAAAGTAATATTGGTTTTTGTATTCCTTTTATTATAGAGCTTGTGCTGTGATGGGTTATTCAGGAGAGGTCAAAACCAATTCTGCTTGCAGTTGCAGGCTCATGCCTCTTTGACACACAGACATTTTCAGTACAAATTTCAGCCTTCAGTGCAAAACATGATTTCTTGTCCATATAATGCTAGATTGAAGTGCTTGAATTGCTATATGCTCAGGGAGCTTGTAACCTGAAATAATTTGAATAGTCTTAAACATGAAACACATGGTGGATAGTACATTATCCCCCTTGCTGCTGTTTACAGTTGATTTAGGTATTTGTTCAATTTAATCTGTGTTACTGCATATTTTTCCTTTTGTATCTTAAAGCAACTGCAGCACCACCGATGATGTCTGTGGTGCACATCTCTAGCTGAGGAGGACTTTTTTTCTATATCAGTTTCCTGAGATGACACCTACCCACATCCTTTCTTTAGACTCTGCATTACAGTCACTGTCATAGCTATAGAGGCTGTAGGTTTTAGATGTTATTATGGAGTTCTCATAAATACTGAGGAACCATAAATTCCCACATCCATAAATCTACAAGAACAGAAAGAAGTAAATTTTGCTCCATTGTCAGCGCTGCAATTAATTATCTGCCCCCATCTCTCATTTGGTCTGCCTTGCCAGATGTGGTTATGATAACATGATTGGTAATTATCAGGTGTATTGCAAGATGAATGTAATGATATATAATGATCATCTGTTGTATCACTTAGCCACCATTAATCTCGCTATGGGTGACTGACTGATATAGACAAGATAATGGTACTATTTGTATTACAAGCCCTGTTTCTCAGAAATGCTAAATGTGCAATTATAGTTGTTAAAATATTTCAGTGGGAATTCTCCTGTGGCCAGAATTCACTCTGACAAGGCGTAGACTTTCTTTATTAACCTGCCTGTGTATGTAGGGATGTGTTTTTATTAAAGCTCTCCATGAGGTATCACTTCCTGAATGATATAACAGCAGCTGAGTAGTCTGAACTCTACAAATGGGGCCTTACAGTAAGAGCAGCCAGTATTAGGTAATGAGGTTGTATAAAAACTTGGAGATGAGGCTGTCTTGTGCCGCGCCACCTCGCACTTCATCAACCTTCCCATGCGCTCATTAATAATGCATTGGGAATGAAAGTTAATGTATGTGATGAAATATGTATGAACTTTATGAGAACCTATGCAGAACTGACCTTTCGGTGGGTTGATGTGTCTGATGCAGGGCACTTGCAAACCTTCTGTTGTGGAAGCGCTGCAGCTCTGCACTAAGGAAAAAACAAAACAAAAACATATCTCTGCCAACCATAGCCTTATCACCTCTTTGAGCCTGTGAGATGAGTATTCTGTAAACATCTCAGCTAATAATTTGCCACTGAAACAAGCTACTTGTATTAATGTAACTACTGTACATTAGCAGCATTACTAAAGTATAGTTTATACATATCTCTTGTTTAGAGGCGTGCACAACACTAATCAAACTTGCTTTTTTTGGGAGGGTGTGTGTGTGGGGGTGGTGGTGGTAGGTGAGCTTATGAATTCCTGGGATCATAACAAATTCCAATTAGCCACATAGCAAGGCCAGGCTTACCTCTCGGTGCAAACAGGAGGCTAATTATTTCCCTTGCACTCTGTCACTGACACAAACTGTCAAATTATTTTAAAAGACTAATGATCCATCTTTGTATTCAGCCCAGTCTTTGTGGAAGCTGTTAGGCTGTTAGCTGATCTGGTGGATCTGATAATTAGCGATGCAGGTAACAGAAAGGGTGTGCAGCTGCGTGGTTTGGGCCCGTTTCCCAAATCACTGCTGACTAACCCGACTAACCCTGGTGAAGCCACCCATGGAGAAATCAGTAAAAGGATACCCATTGAAGAAATGTGCCACATAGATTTTCTCATACCCCAGAGGCCTGAAGCATAATAATCATTTTAAAGGAATTATATTTATAAAAATATGTGTTTCAACCTAATTGCATTATTTGATTATCATAAGCAAGCCATAAGCCACAACAGAATGCTTCTTTTTACAGAATGCAATCTGTAAAGGTTTGGGATTTGTCCAAATAAGAGCAAATGAAAACAGGTGGTAATGTCAGTGTCACAGTTTGAGCAATACTGTCTTGTGTCCCATGAGCAATGTGGGCCTAAGTTAATGGTCAGTGAGCTGCAGCATGGCAACGAGCATGGGTTATTATTCCATATTTTTGCCATTTAATAACACAGTTCTGTCTTTTTTATTTCTTGGACCTATACTCTCTGTGTCTGTGTGCTTGATGGATGGAGCCTAAACTGGCTCGGTGACGCTGGTGTGTGGCTTTTGACAGGGAAACCCCCAGAGCCAGCTTCAATGGATTCTCTGCTCTAAATGGGGGCAGAGAGTGTGTACCCAGCCTACGCATGGAGGTATTATATTATTTGAGGTACCCCACTCATTGCAGTCCAGGAAACAGTCCAGCTCTCTGATCTGGTAAAAAAAAAAAAAAATCTCTAAAACCTTCAACAACAAAAGGGATCTGACATGCATTTTCTCCTTCATTGAGCTGACTACTTTCTCTTCCCGCTGCCTAACTGCTAATTATTAACCAAAAAGAGCAGCTCCTTCCAACCATGATTCATGTGGATTATTTGAACACTGCTGGATTAGTTTCCAATGGGCCAATCTTTTTAAAAAAGATGAACTTAATTGGTGAGCAGTAATAACACAATATAATCATTTAAGTTGTCAGTGCTGCTTGTTGGTTATGACTTGTTTTATTGTTTTAGGCTTTAGGCTGGTCCTCTTCGTGACAGAAGGTCTGTGTATGGGTTGCTTTGGCTTTATTTATTTATTTGTTTATTTTAGCCTTTGTTTGAGATGTGGAGTTGATGTGATCACATGGAGACAGATACAGGCCAGCTGACATCGTTGGTGACAGTTTTCACCTCTCTTCCCTCTGTGCTGTGCTCATGTGCGTCCTCAAAGGTCAGCGTGAGTGTGTATGTGTGTTTGTGTATAGTTGGAGCCCCAACAGGATGTCTGTGCCAAAATCACCTCTGCCCAACAGTGCGAGCACAGTGCCACCTTGTGAGATAATTAAGTAACTTCACATGAATGCTTTTTAACTATCTGATATGAGTGTGGATGCCCTGAGCAGGCAGTCTGTTCAAAAGCTCATTTACTAATCCATCTGTGTTGGGTCTGCATGTCTATTTTTTGACAGGGTGGTGAGGGAGCAAGAGACAGGGAGAAACAGAGAGAGAGAGAGAGGGAGAGAGAGAGAGAGAGAGAGAGAGAGAGAGAGAGAGAGACTCTGCCTTATCAGTAGATGGCAGTAGCATCACATCTTGATGAAGACAGCACTTACCTTTGCATGAAATCATCCTGTCTTTGTGCTCAAACAACAAACAATCCCTAAACTGTTTTAAACAAAACACATAAACACCATTATCATTTATCAAATGCTGTGTATCAGCTGCAACACCCCGGCTTCAGATATTTAGTTTTATTGTGTTCCAGGGAGGCTACCATA
>OMLB01012311.1:8010-32214 GCA_900302555.1 Myripristis jacobus | reverse complement strand
CCTTCACATACCACAAACCACGCTGCACCTTTTGCCCGTCTCATTATGTGCAGTCCACATAACATACGACAATTCAAAATAAAACCGTAGAGTCGCCCGCTATGTGGTTGTTGTACACCATTTCCCCTTTTTACTGGCATTGTGTGATCTGCCAGTCTCATGTTAGAACAGGATGTTTGCGCAGAGCTTTGGTCTCTGTGTCCTGCCTGCTCCCCGCTGGCCTGATGGCCAGATGGGTCAGTGACTGTGTAGATGGGGTTTGGCGGGCCCCTTCTGTTCTCTGTGAGGGGCCACTCATGGGACTGGAACCCCAGGGACCAGAATTATAGAAGCTGGATCACAAGGTAGATAGTTTGCAAGCTGACTCACATGCGCAAACAAATGTGCATGCAGCGCACACACACATGCGCACAAACCCACACAGGTACACTGGGAAGTGTGTGGCAGAGAGTGTTTGCGTGTGTGCACATGCATACATGCATATTACTGGAGGAGAAAGATTTGTTAGGCACAATATAGCACAGATTAACAGAGAAATTAATAAAAGATAATGTGATTTTCCTTTTGTACATAATAAGAGAGGAAGCAGCCCTGTTCTCTTTTATCAGATCAGACAGGCTGTTGAGGAGGGTTACATTACTGAAGTAACATTTTTCTTAGCATGTCATGTGGAAATTTAGTCAAGTCATCTTCAACTGTTATTGCAGTCCATTAACTCCATTGTGAAGATACATAATTGATGCTGCCTTTGGGTAGAGTTTAATCAAATGGAGAGTGTTTAACACTTCACAGGCAACTGAAAAATGAGACACACAGTTTTCAGTGATGTAGTTTGTAGTGTAAGACTATTATTCACACTTTGAACCGATTTATTGCAATTTGACTCTACACTTCTTGTACAGCTCCTGAAGCGAAACTCGCAGCACTTTATGACATTCACAGAGGTAAATGGTGGTGTCGCCTGAATTAGGGCCAATTATAAGGTGCAAGATTAAATAAATCACAGCACTAGACATGTGTTTCTACCTCAAACAAACATTTTTTGTTGTGGTTTATTTTCCTGCTGTTCAAGGTTTTTTCCATTTCATGTCTGTTTATTGTATATTCTTCTCATTCTTCACAAACTGTCCTTTTTCTTCTCAGAATTTCATTTTTCTTCAAGCGTTTACTTTTCTTTGAAAGAACTGTGACTTGTGTGGGATCTGGAAATGCATTGTTTGTGCCACGCTCTTTGAAATCAAGGGCTTAGCTCTCTACTCAAATTTCACAACCAGCCAGCACTTATCTTTGTCAACTCTTGTTTAGGCCGCAGAAGTATCTGCCTTGATCTAAACGCTCTTGGCTTTTGCTGTGCCATGGACAGTTTTAAAAATGTATTACCTCATTCAACAGCAAGAAGCATCTTTAATGCATCCAAAGCATAACAAATATGCAAGAGATTTGGAAGATACCTTTCAGCACCACAATTTTTTTTCTCCATGAGTGCCTATTTTGACAGGGGAAATCAGTGTTGTAAAAAACAAAAAAATTAGGCATTCAGGAAGCACAACAGTAAATTACATCCATGAAGCAAGATATGCAATTTTCAAATTACCATTAACTGCAGGAAAGATGAAATTAGGAGGTAGAGTATTGATGAGATGGTGGAGGAGTGGGTGAAGGAGATGGAAAGAGAGAGGCATAATACAAATTGCAGTTGTGACTACACATACTAAATCCCTAAACCTTAGATAAGTGAAGATAAAGGAGATGACTGAGCTAATTGTGTACTGTCAGAATTCATATCTCTAACGACTGTCAAATGAACACATTTCAAATGTATTCTCTCCTCCCACCAAACTCCTCTCACGAGTAAAAGCTTTGAGAGAGAGAGAGGGAGAGAGAGACAAATAAATAATAAATACCAGGAGACACTAATGTGATGAGAATAATGCCTGGTCTCTTCCGCTGATTAAAAATGCAATAACGTTGTGACAAACACACACACACACACACACACACACACACCCACCCACACACACACACACACACACATACAGCCTCTGCAGGAAAAGGACTAACTGTGTGGATATACAGCTATAAGAAATGACACCCAGTGACCTTATATGAATTAATTCACAGAGAGAAAAAAGAGAGAAATCTTGTTTCTTGGAGTGCTCACTCTGAACAGAGCAGAGAGATTCAGCTGTGAAATCTGCTCACAAAACACACTCATTATCATCCATTAGATGGTAATTACATGCAGTGGCAATGAGGAGATATGTATGATGCTATTATTGTCTAACCAATAACTATCTTACCACTATCTCACACATTCTAAACTCATCGGATAGATATGTGGTGGTAGTCACTAACTGGCCTGACATTTTCAATATCAGCTTATCACCATATCATATAATCAGCCAGTGGTGCCAAAGCCCCGGCCCACCTTCTTGACAGCTTCTCCACCACCGTATTCATTTTTATTTCTTGTGGAGAGACAGGAGAGAATGGAGGAGATGTGGAGGAAGAAAAAAAAAACAGGGGCAAACAAAAGCATCATCAAACAAAAGACAGTTTTGAACCCAAGAGGCGGAAAGAGGGGGGAAAAAGTGTCTTTATCCACCCATGTTATATCAGGCCTCAGTTGGTCAGTGAGGGGAAGCAGATAAGGTTTCACTCTGGCTGGAGTTGGATAATTGGACATTTATGGAGAGATAGGAGAGCCCAAGGCCCAGGAGCCATGAAACAGAGCTAATCTGGATCGAGCATCAGTAAATTGTCTGTGAAAGAGCGCATCAGGAGTTCTGACAAGATAAGGAAGGCTTTCCTCAAAGGCAGAGTTGGACCAAACTGACATGATGGCGGAAAGGGAGGGAGGGAAGTTTGTGCCTTCCGTGCCGGGGCTTGCAGATGTGACACCCCTCACCATCAGGCATACACAAAAAAATGTATATTTCATATAACAGCAATGTCATTTTGTCATATAAACTGGGTCAAACGGGCTTCAAATTCTCCCACACTGCAGACAGTTTTGACAACCTTATAAAAGTCGAGACAGTTCTTAAAAGAGCCAGAACTATCGGGCAGCTTGCACTGTATATATTTTAGGAGGCTATAAAATCTGTTGTGCGGCTTCAAGTGTTCCAGGCATAATAATGTACAATAGATGCCTCAGAGTTGGGAACGTTTAAGTTTTCCTTGTGCTCTCAGTCCGCCATGATTAGTTTCCTCTCTTTGATGTTGCCTTGATTCTCCCGGGAGACTGCTGCCTACAGAACAGGTGCATACTGAGCCAGCATATATTATGTATGAGCCCTAAGAGTTTGTAGCTGGAGTCGAACATGCCTCTCATTGTTCCAAAGGTGCAAATTATTACAGAACCTGCCTTGTTTTAATGATCCAGTCCTCTTTTTCCTGCCTTTCAAAGACTTCTGTATCTTTTTGCTTTATCTTAAAATGCTCTCGACTGTTGTTTGGGGGTGTTTCATATTCTTTTTGGCTTTTTTTTTTTTGGCTGTGCTACCAATCTAAACTGCCCAGCCCCTACTGATTACTTGCACACAGACACTGACACCGGCAGTTAATTTGGTGGGGCGAGGCTAGTCTTAATTGGGCATAAGTGGGATTTTTCTTGGCCGTGTGGAGAGAAAATGACAGACTGTGCGTGTGAGAAGTAAAGACCATCTGGTCCCACAGGAGCTGCCAGATGAATGGAAAAAGAAACAACAAAAAACCTGGGTGGGTAAGGGATCTCACCCGCCCTCCCTTCTCGCTCTCACACACACACACACAAGCACTGACAAACAGTATAGAGGAATCAACATCTCTTGATCATATATCATTTGCCCCTGTAACAGCCTAGAGGGAGAGGCTCACCGGATGAAGAAAGAGTCCCTCATGCATGCCCTATTCAAGGCATGTTTTTATATAGTAATCAATATTGAAAATAGTAACGTTCTGCTTTCAGGCATGCAGAGGAATAAATAGTGGTTAGCTCATAAAGGCTAGGTCATCAGTGGGACAAATTGATCTGACATGTTATATTATTCATGTAGGGGGTTGGTTGGTGGTGAGACTGGGAAGGGCAGAGCGAGAGGGATAGACAGAGCCAGCGCACAGGGTGAGCAAAGAAGCCAGCCAGTGGAAATCCTCTCCCTTTTCTTCTCTCCGGGTTTCATCTCCTCCTCATGACAGCATTGCTCAGTGGGCCTGCTAATGTGCTCTGTCATGGGGTGAGACAGTTAACGAGCACATGACATTTTCATCAGTTTACAGAAACCACAACGCAGTGATTAATGGCGCTTCTTCATACATCACAGTGTAAACATGTAATGCACTCTCCCACTGAGGAACACAAACATGGCCACACGTATAAACATGGACACGCACACGCACGCACGCATGCACACAAATAATTAAGGTGTACTGTTTAGTTTAATTGTATAAAAGATAACAAAATGGTTTTATTACATGTTGATAATTTGACAGACATCACAACATACTTGCATGATTGTTCTGATATTAATGTTTTCTACACCATTAATAATTAGGCATAATGTACCCAGTACGAAACTATATAAAACAAACATGCTTGCAGATACAAGGGGGTCGATTTAACAACAGATTAAAGCCATATTCTGTCATGTATGAAGTTCTGTCCTGGTAAAGAAACAAATAAACCGCAGAAGGATGCTTAAGCTCATCATCAGTTTCAGAATTTATTTAGCTTTTTTTTTCTTTTCTTTTCTTTTTTTTTATTTTTACATCAAATAGAACAGACATACATTGGCACATGCAATGTGAACACTTTGTGGTGCTTTTCATTACCATCCAAAGCCAATTGAACAAAGACTGGATATCTATTTTTGTACTCCAAACATGAAAATACTCTCAAATATTTACAAAAAATATAGTTACAATGCCCATCACTCTAACATAATTATCTGGGTTAAATGACTTGATTTGAGTTGATTTCATTACAAAACAAAATCTGTGGCAGAGCTTGCTAAGTCAAGGTGATTGAATCAACTTCAGCTGTTTGTTGAAAGAAAGAGGCACAGAAGAAATCACTTAGAAACAAGTACAAAACATAATAAAGATAATGGGAACTCCAAGAGAATATGGCTTTAATGACATTTCAAAAGAAAATATCTTGAAAACAGATCCACTGTGCTGTCTTTGTTGCAGTGGTCCTCATTCAGACTGACCCCTTCAGCAGGCAGGTTGTTGTCTGTCAGAGAGAAGGGGGCCACCACGCCACAGGAGGAAGGTTTGAACCTACAGTTTGGTTCTGGAGGACGACCCAGTCACACAGGCCTACAGCTGTGCTCGTCTCTGTCAGGACTCATGTATAATGTCTCAATGAAGGTTGGACGCTATCCACAGTCCTGGAGTGCATAGGTAGGTAGTGCTGGGCTGCCTGCCCTCTCCCCTGTTTCTCTTTCTCTGGGTTTTTCTGGGTTCTGTTCCCTTTGCCATCACCAACAAAGAACAAAAACCATTCAATTCAAGCAGATCAGATCCTGAGGTTGTTGTAACTCACATATGTTTTCTTGGTTGCTTGACCTGCGAGAACAGAGATTTAGAGGTTTACTTTGAGCATGCTAAAAAACAAAACACAAAAAAACCCCAAAACACATTTCAATTCACAAGCACAGGAAAAGAAGCATCAGCTGCCTGGTACATTCTGCATACTGTGCTGTGCATTCTTATCACCAGCTGTGTGCAATCACTAGCAACATTTTCTGGCCGAGCATATCATTTCAAATCACAAACGCCCCTGTGTCAAACCTTGGTTTCTATTTTCATGTGTTAACTAGCAATAAAAAAAAAACCCTCACAAACACCACACAAGTGGGCACTGAACAAATGCTAGGGCATGTGATCCCAGTCTGGATTGCCATGGAAACATATCAGAATGTGGCTGAGAGCCTAGGTCCTGTGTGTGCGCGTGTATCCGTGTTTCTATGTTAGTGTGTGTCTACTGCACCTATGCAGCGTTATCCCTCCTGTCTAGTGGAGAAGGTCGATGTACATTGTGTTTTCTTAAGCTGAGACATTGCTATAAATTCTCAATCTACTGCTTTAATGTTGCCATGGTGACCAGCTCCCATGGGCTACGCAATTAAAGTCCTACCACTTCTTTATGGCCTCATTTTGTAGTCTTAGCCGGGAAACTATAATGAATAAAACATATGTAAATGTACCACAGATTTTTACTTTCAACCATAAACAGTTGTTGAGAAAAAAATAGCCACATATGACTAAATGCTGTGTATATGCGTGTGAGTGTGAGTGTGTGTGTGTGTCTGTGTCTATGTGTGCTTGTGTAGGATGCAGACATCTTCCTACTATCATTTTAACTTTGCATGCCAATAGCTGTATAGTCATCTCATTAGCTCCGGTGCCATCATTTTTCTTTTTCTCCCTGTCCTGGTGTTTGTTAGCTTCTATTTCCTTGCCACAATGTTCATTGTTCATGAGCTGAAATTGATCTGAAAAGCATGAACTCATCCACACATGGCTGTTTTGGTTCATTTATATCAGGATAATTACTACAGGGACAGTAAGGCATTTCAATATCTCTGAATTACAGAGTAAATCCTTCCTTCTCTGAGAGGCATAATCATGAAGATATTAGGCCATATCAATACCAATGTAAATCTGCAGTGCTATTAATGCTCTTAATTCTATAAATCATTCTGAGTCATCTCATACAGGGCTGATGGGCCTTGAAAGGGAGGTATTTGGCGCTCTGATGGTTACAGGAGTTGACGGACAGTCTCCAGGGATGGTGGAGCCACAGTTCAGGTTTCGGGGCGGTCATGCACATAAATTCGCCATTAATAAATGTCACTTCCACTGCTGCTAAAATAGAAGGGCAAGAAGAGGAGAAAGGGGTGCAGGGAGGGGAGACAAGGCACGAAGACATTCATGTAGGAGAGACAGAAGGTGAGAGACACGCAGAGCAGATGACACAGTGCACTTTTGGGAGGGCCTCTCAGAGACCGGGCCCGTCAGGGCTGTGCGTGCCCTGCTTGGGGACTTTTGATGTGCTGCTGCGACAGCTGTTGAGGTTTTGCCCTCTATGCAGAATGTGTTCGCTCGATGAGCCACATGTGTGACTGGCAAAGATATGCTGCCTCTCCCCTGATACACTTATATCAGCTCTCCGACTTATGTGTGCATAACTTGCACGTATAGGCTCACACCCTATGTATGCAGAAACGTGTCCATTCACACACCGACACATGCACACAGATGTATGTGCACACCCCCAACACACACACCTAAGCTTGTTCGGCTCAAGACAGATGAGTTTGACAATTGCTGGATGTTTGGAGAAATTCCCATGAAAGCCTGTCATCTCATCGTCATAATTCAAAGAGGGGTTCAGAGGTACACCTGTTGGTGCCATGATCGTGCTACGTGATTAGAAGTGACGCAGGAGACGAGGCCTTTGGAGGCTGTGAAGTGTGATTTGCATGAGCTGTCAATCATCTCTGTCTTCATCCTGACAAGTAGAGGAAAGCACAGAGCTTCTGTGGCATCATGGGTCTAAAATTCAACAATGTCAGCTCTCAGGGTTTTTTTTTTCAGCAGCCTCTCTAATGTTGGTGTTTTCATTCTCATCCACAACACACACTATCACCCAACCATGGAAGTATGTAGGCTTCCCCACTCTAGTAGTAATACCCAGTATTATCTTTGCTAACAGGATCATGCCTACTGTTTCAGCTGAAGGGTGGTATGAATAACACACAGCTACAGAGAGAGATTATCTTGTTTCATTCCCAGTGACACAGCCCTGTTTCTTAAAATCTCCCCACAGAACAAGCCCACATGCTCTCTCATGCTTACTGTACATTTGCGCTAAAGGTCTTACCACATCAGGTAAGGAGATAGCAACATCCCCTCTAGAGGACATGCTCTTTAAACAAGATTCCACATAAGTTAAACTAGTGGACATTTCCTAACACATTTCATTATAAATAGATTCCTGGAAAGAAATGTAATTCACCCTAAGATTATTGGGAAAATATAGACATATTCAAAACCATTCAAAGATCCCACTGTGCAGAAATATATGTCACTTTCAGCTCCCGGGTCTTCTTCCTGGTCTGTGACATGGCCTAATCTGTACATAATCCTTTAACTCGTTCTAGGAAAAAACAGAACATCACTGGGCCTGCAGTAGTATGACTCACAAATAGCTGATATAAAATTCATGTTAATACGGTGTCTTTCTCAGACTTCATCTTGGCCAATGTGACTAATTCTGAGCCATAACTTGGCTCATCCGACATGGAAAAGCAGGCACATCATGAGATATACAGTATACAGTGATTTTCTTTTTCCTCTACACAAATTAAAGGTCTTTTTAGAGCTTTAAAATTATATAGGGATCTATGTATTATGTATTTTAATGATTAATTATTGAATGAAAAATTGAGTTTTGGTCATGAAAAATGTAATGTCTACCAAACGTGGTTTACTGTGCATGTCACTCCTAGTTCAACATTATCATTATGTTACTATGCAGTGAAGCCTTGTTATTTTCTCACTATTTTGCAGGGCTACTTACTCATGGGGTCAGCAGCAGGGTTCTCACACAGCTCAGTCTTAGCCTCTCCGTTGGGCCTCTCATTGGGCTTCTGTGACAGGCGTGATGACATTGTGGCAGCTGTGACCACAGCCTTGAAGCTACGCTTCCTCTTCTGCACATTGAGCTCAGGGTGGAAGATAATGATGTACACCTTGGGCATGTAGAGCATGCCCAGTGCTACGGAGGCACTGAGGTTCATGGAGATGGTCAGGGTTGTGGTCTGGATGTATAGCTGGAAGGGAACAAAGACAGGTAAAAATGATTAATGATACAGACTGAAATAGCTGCAATGACAATGAAATCGGGCAATCCCTTTTTTACGAGGTACAAACTTGGATTTGGCAGCTTAGATGAAGAAAGCAGACCAAGGCTGGAATAGCATTTAACACTTAGCTTGAGGATATCAGAAAAAAACAATTAGAGCTAAACATCTGTGGACAATTATAGCACTCATCACACTGCTGTGGAGATGATGATGAGGCAAAACCTATTAATAACCACAGCCCAGGAACAATATCTGAGCATCCAGCCAAAAAGGTTCATTAGTCAGAGTCCTTTTCGAATTTTGGCATTTAGAAAAATCTCCTGGACAGAAGACCTATAGGACATAGTTATTCTACTGATATCTGCAGCTTCACTTGACTTGAACATCAAATCAGGAAAATGAGAGAGTTATTTCTTTAGATAATACTGTACAACAGCATTATCGGACATTTATCCATAGTTTGTTTGGAAATTTACAACATGATAATGCAGAGACAGGAGCAGTCATGCATGCGGGAACATAGTCCAACAGCATTTATTAAACCCTGACCTGCAGCTACTCAGCCAAGTCACAGACGGTTCATGCGTATTAATGACCAGAGCAGCAGCATCACCACCGCATCTTCATCAAAATGTCCCTCCATGGCCTTTAGTCTCATCTTTCTGCTCAGACTCTTGGCTAGATTGACATACTACACTGTCAAGGGAGATACATTGTGATACATTGCAGTCACCTTTTCTGTCCTTTGATGTTTTTTTTTTTTCCTTTTTAATCTAACCGCTCAAGCGATCATTGTACTACTCTACTGGCTCCGAGTTATGATTACCTACAATCACTATCATGGTAGCCAGGCCTTTTTCCATGTAAAATCCACCTACATTACAGTAGATGAAGAGGGATTAAGAGCACTGCATATACAGTATACAGGAGGCTTGCATTTTTCCTCCGCAGCAGTGCCCGTGGTTGAGTGTAGCCTGTGAAAGGCTCTCACTGTGATAAGTAGTTTAAGATCATTCATAAGACTGTCATTCATGTGAGCCATAAGCAGGGCACATTCTGCTAGGTTCTTTCTCCACAGTATCCCCTTTCCCTAACTTACATAACACCTTTCACAATGTTAAGTTAAAACGCTGAGCTTACATAACCTTTTATCATGGTATAATTTAGGTTTGCATGGATTTTATATAATGCCATTTTTAAAAGCCAATGATTTTTGTAAGCCAGTAATTCAGCACCCCTGCAAAAAGCCCTTGTTTCATTCAAGGGTCGGAGAAGAGAAAGAGCCACTTGTAGAGGGGACATCACTGTTTCAAGAGCCGACCACGAAATCCACCTAACTCATCTATTGTACTTGAAAGCATCAAATGCCACTCTGTGTTTTTCATGCAGCCACTGGTAATGTGGATGGGGAGGGGATACAATTTCAAACACCTTATTGGTACTGTATATCTGTACAGCAGGGAAACACTCACCGAACCAGCACAAGAAAGAAATGTCATCATTTGCATACAGTTTTTCTTGGTAAATAACACCACTGATGGTAATGTCTTTCATATAAGTTATTCATTTACATGCCAGTCATGCCTTTGTCTGCTGATCTCCACCGATCAGTCAAATACCCAATATCATCAACATGCCAATATGCTCAATTGCCTCTCTCTCCCTCTCTCTCTCTCTCTCTCTCTCTTTCCCTATCTCTACCCCCTCCCCCCTCTTTTTGCTCTCTGTGGAGCGACATCAGAGGCAGTGATCTGGCTGGCACACCATGCATTAATAACTGCATGAATATCACAATGCTCGTATCAAGCAGCTCTTGGTTCACTCCATTCTGTGTCACTCTAAACTAAAGAGAATGGAACTGTTGTGCCTGTTCGAGGCATCAGCATTGTCAATTTACACTGTTTGTGACTGGATATTGGCACAACTGATCAAAGCCTGTGGTGACACATGAGTTGTCATATCTAACCACCAAAGAGTCCCCAGCCGTTGCCATGTTTCTGTGTTTGGTGGTTTGTAACCTGTCTAGTAACCATAGCAACTCTACAGAGTTTGGCTCAAGCAACTAAAACACTGCTAGAAAAAGTGTTTAATGAGACTCTGATACCTCACAGACTGCAATGCTGACCCTATCGCAGCTGATTTATCGACCATGCAGGAGAGCTGATTTGGGACTAGTCGCACAACATAGATGAGGTTCACGCTGAGGCTCACAAGTGAAGCTGCACACACCAAACCACATGCACTCCCACATGCACACATATGCACAAACGCACAGCAATCAGCATAATTTTCCCTTAATGTCCAAGGCTCTTTTGACTGAGACAGGGTTTTTCAGCGTGCTGCCGTCTGAGCTTGACCCAAATTCGTCGGCCTCTTACCCACCACAAGAATGTTTAGCTTGTCACAGAACATTCATAATTAATTCCTGTTGCTTTAACATAAATAAATACATGAAGTCAATTTCACAACTGCTTGGCAACTCTCTATTTATAGCCACAGTAATGATTTATTAACATCCTCATCAGGAATCAAACGATTGCCTGTGAATTTTACATCTCACTGACAAGCCAAATGCCAACATTCAGCCACAACAAACGACATGCCTTCCATTTAAACAAAAAGCTGTTGAGGATAATTCTCATAATTATACCCACCAGGGATATACTAACTGCAAAGGCAATTTAGTCTGGTATGGTTAAGTACTATAAATGCACACAGTGATAAGGGCTTGATTCAGTAAGTGACAATTAGAATGCTCTCTGCCCTGTCAGAGAATGCCTTCAATAATGGATCCGGGGGATTTGCAGTCTCCTCTCAACTACCTGTATGTCTCTTGTTGTTTTGGGTGGCCTACTTTCGAGCCTGGCACACATCATGAATAACTCTGCCTGGCTGCCTGCCGCAAAGCACTATTCCATACTGGGGACCCCGCTTTGCTTGTGAATGGCCTCCTCATCTACCCTCTGATTGGCTGTCAGTCTTTACAGAAGATTCAGTTCTGGGGCTTGTGGAGATTAGAAAAAACTAGAATGTTTTCACTTGAGAAAGGGGGAACACTCCAGCTGCTCTAAGGATGTAAGAGAGTGCAATTAACAGCCAAAAGGATCTGAGGAAGAAACTAGTGATGTTTTACGAACAAACGAGTAATTTTTCTTAACATAGAGGTCTTTTATTTGTTCACATTTTAAGATTCTGCTCACTGTGCCATTTAGGTTGCAAGATCTTCTTTATCTTTTCGGCTGTTAAATGTTGTCTCTCTGTTTTCAGTAACAAGAATCTTACATTTCGCCTATCATACTTGACTGGCTCAAGCATTTTGCCTGCAGACAGCCTCTAGTGCAGTGTGCTCAAGGTACCAAACATAAAACAAATGATGCACTGTGAGCATCTCAAGTATCACTTTAAAAGATTTGGCACCCCCACAAAAAGTGTCAAGTCCAACTCCCATCAAGGACAGTTTCTCGCGGAGAGACAAGGAGCTTAGAAGTTGCAACTTTGGAGACAAATTCCTTTTACCTGCTAAAAATTGCATGAAAAAAATTTGCCAAGCACCCTCTGTCATTGCTAATGTAACTTGGCAGCGCTGCCTGTAGTCAGGAAGTTCTCGTGGGTACATAAGCCATTTTACAAGAACCTAAATGGTTTGGAGATATGCATTGAGGTGTGGAAGCGTGTGCGATGCAGATCTCTTTTCTTAAGAGTGGTTAACTCTGGTGGATGCTTTACTAGAACATTTTTGTGCCTCGGGGAAAAACTTTCAACGCGTGGTGCGTGGGTTACACAACAATGCAACTCTTCCAAACAGTTTGTAGATGGAGGAGCATTTTATTTTGTAGTCAAGCTTTTATGTTCAGTGACAACATCTGTTCAGCCTATTTGCAAATTTCCTTCATCAACAAATTATATTTGGAGTCAAGTAAGAGTTTGCTGTCGTTACTTTATTATTCTAACACTAATTTCCGTAGTTGTCAGATTGTTTAGAAAGCTGCAGGAATAACCCTCCCCTACGTGTTCCGCTCGCCTGGAGTTTGTTTCAAGTCAATTGATCTCCAGCAACGAGGAGATCTGGAAGTGGATTCTGGTGACTCTCACAGTCATTAACTTGAGTGTGTTGAGTAGCTGATGAGCACATGCAGGTGCAGAGGAGGCGCTGGATGCTCGCTCTGTGATCTTTTGTCACCATTTTCGCATGGCTTCCCCCAACATGAAAATGAATGGGCAAAGGAGGGGGAGGGAGTCACAGGTGTGGAAAATAAGGCCATCTAAATAGTACTGAGTTAACGAAATTTCACTCAATCTAGTCATCGCTTGAGCTGCAATACAGTACAAAACAATAACATGAGGTCAAAAGGATATCTGAGTGTTAGGATTAATATCATCACAATGGACTTATGAATCTTTTGATAATGGATGACCCTGAATGGCAAAGATAAAATAAATTGGTTTACATTGTTTGTAGCCAGATGCGCTCACTCAGACAAACACAACAGGGCAAAGTATTTGTACTGCCAGAATGTGCTTAAATACACTAATCTGCCCCTGAGCTCACACAACACAGCCCCCTACATGTTAAATGTGCAGGTACATGCACAAACACACACACAAACACACCCAATCATTTGCTGCTGGGGCTGAAAAATACCTCATTTATTACATAATGGCACTATGTATTAATTCTGGTATAGTAATACCCAAGTTATTTTGTTCTTAATGCGATGAAATAGCATTGCAGGTGTCCCGTTTAACATTGAGAACATTGTGTTATTTAGCAGGGGGAGAAAGGGAATGCGTATGTGTGTTTTGTGTATTGTGAAGTACAGGGGGGGTGTGCGGGCAGGATGACCTCTCAGAACTTCGGTATAAGCAGACTGTAATGATACATAAGATAATTTAAGTGTACCTTAACCACACGGCAGCTTTTGCAAAGGATGTTATCTAGACATACACAGGCTCTTCTTAGAGGGGGTGGCTAGAGACCCAGCAGAAATGGACCCACAAAGGCCATTACATTAGCATGCTGTGGTCTGAGCTAGAGGTGAGGGTAAGGCAGGAGCCGGTGTTCAGAAAGAGTTAACTGCATAAAGAGAAAAGATAAACACATTACTGGCTCGCTAGCTGCCACGAGTAACATAATGAACTCCTAATCGCTGCTGAGGGTGTAATTCATCTATGAAATCAGCAGCAAATTGAGATGAGGAAAATCAGTTTCTGATCCATCTCATGCGGTAGCTTAGCAGGAAGGATATTGAACGGTGTGCCTCTCAAAAGGTTAGGAGTAACACTTTCCTGTCAGCATCGATATTCTGCCAGTGGAAAACTTCCTCGGTGCTCCATCATGTACACACGGTCTGCCAAGCATCACGCGCACCTCATGAGTCGAGCAGATGAATGCATCTGTATTCTGCCCAGTACTGGTCAGATAAGCAATGACTAGCACAGAAGGTCAAAATGTCACTTTCTCAATCTAGTCCAGTAGCTCCCAGTGTCAAATGCATTCCACACCACTGTTGTCAAGAAATGGAATGCGTTGAATCAAGCCTCTATTTACCTCCCAACACTCCCCCTACTCCTTGACTTCCTCCTCCCCCGGCTCCTCATCCTCCTCTACCTCCACCTCCTCAACCGTCTTGTCTCTCTTTCCAGAATGAGGCATAATAGTCTATGTTGAGCCCTAGGCATGAGAGCTAAGATAATGGCATCAGGAGCTGCCTGCACCCCCATCCCAAGCACTCCTCAGGCATTTCACAGGATTCTGGTGCTTAACATCAACCCCTCCTCTCTGTTAAAAATGCCTATTTTTGTCTCTGGTGGTCCTTGTATGGGTTTCTATGCACATCTGAGCCATATGCATTTGAAATCAAAAGAAAATGAGCCTATAACTTATCTAGTCCATGCACGCACGCATGTATGTATGTGTGTGTGTGTGTGTGTGCGTGTGCATGCTTCTTTTATGTACAGCACTTATATGTCTGTGTTTCTGTGTTTGCATTTTGTGTGTGCACAAATTTGTATGTGTGTGTGTGTGTGTGTGTGTGTGCGTGTTTGGACAAGATAAAACAAGGTGGAGGGAGGGAAAGGTGTGAGTGGAGGGAGAGACTTAGAGAACGAGAGAGTGGTGGTGAGAGGGAAAGTGAAAGAGAAAGAGATGACTCACCTTCTCTGCCGACTGTGCTGTGCCAAAGAAAATGGGGATAAAGGCCAGCCACACTATGCAGGTGGTGTACATAGTGAAGCCGATGGGCTTGGCCTCGTTGAAGTCTTCAGGTACATCCCTTGTTTTGATGGCATAGATGGTGCAGGTGACCATCAACAAGATGCTGTAGCCCAGTGAGCAAATGATCTGCAGGTCTGTGATGTCACACTTCAGCATGCCGCGGGCAAACATGGGGTTTATGGTCTTCTGCTCATCGTAGTCGATGATTGTGTTGGGCGGGTCCACGGCAAACCACACCAGCACCCCCAGCAGCTGGACGCAGATCAGACTGGAGGTGATGGCGATCTGGGAGGTGGGGCTAATGAAGCGCGGGGCCGTGACTGTCTGCTTGCCCTGCTCAAAGATGCGGTAGATACGGTTGGTCTTAGTGAGCAGCGCCGCGTAGCTGATGCACATGCCAAGGCCCAGGAAGATCCTCCTGAAGGCGCATACACCTACATCGGGCTTGGCGATCATGAGGAAGGTGATGATGTAACACAGGAAGATGCCCGTTAGCAGCACATAACTCAGCTCACGACCTGACGCCCGCACAATCGGTGTGTCATTATAGCGTATGAAGGTTGCCATGACAAAGATAGTGGCGATGATGCCGAGCATTGCCAGGAAGACGGGGATAATTGCCCAAGGAGAGTGCCACTCCAGCTTGATAATGGGGATTGGCTGGCAGGCTGTCCTGTTGGGGTTGGGCCTCATGTTGTAGGCACACAGTCTGCAGGAGGTCTCGTCATATTGGTACTGGTAGCCGTCGCAGAGCTCACAGTGCCAGCAGCATGGCATGCCCTTCACCCTCTTCTTCCTCTCTCCAGTCTTACAGGGCAGGCTGCACACAGAGATGGGGACCTCTGGCTCCCCGTCTGGCCACTGGAGCTCCTCCAGCTTAGAGAGACAGATGACAGAAGGCCCAGGAAGAGAGGAGGGAGGGAGAGAGAGAGACAAACAGGTAAGAAAACAGGTAAGCAACTGATGAGAAAAACATGTCAATAATAATGAAGTACTTGAATATTCCTGGTTGCACAGCTTGGCAAACAGCTGCAGGTTGGACATAACAACATTCATATCTACTGCTCTGACACAACGTACAAATTGGAAGCCAATAATTAATATTCATGAATCTAAGGGAGTTATATTGTCTGTAACAGCAGAAACTACAATGGCGCTTTAATCAATCTTTGCAAACAGTCATAAAAAAAAAAAAAAAAAGATAAGCCGTGAATAACCTAATACGGTACAATATGTTTCTAGCCTACTTCTTACAGCCATGGTCTTTTCTAATACTTGAAAATAATTAAAATCACCATGGCAACAGAGCTTACCTTTGTTCAGCGAAATAGGAATAAAGAAACTACAATATGACATGCAAAAGACATTATGTTATTAATAAATACAGGAGCTAGTGAGGTATGAAATATGAGAAGAGAGGGAAGGAGAGTGGGATTTAGCTCTGGAGAATGCCTATTTTAGACTTTGCCAAGGTATTTCTATTTATGATCTTGTCATCAAAATGAAGAGTGCACTACAGGAAGACACTGAAGAACTATCTGAGACACCGTTCCAAAGGGCCCTTGTGTTTCTCACATGATTTTGAGCACAAATTTCTTGTTAACCCATGAATAAATGGAATTTCTAACAACCCTCATATATTTTGGCAGAGCTCTAAATTTGCTTTGAAAGGACTCTGGGAAGATCCTTTGATACATTGTGAAAGCATACAGATTTATAGCTTAAAAGGCACCCGAAGATTAAAGGTATACTGTTTTGGTTTGGGAAACTGCACAGCAATGCAGAAGTTGAGGATTCAGAAAAATCAATTGCAATACAACAAATGAAAAACAATCGAATAAAAAATATACTTCCAATAGGACTGTAAAATTGTGATTATTTTCACTTTCTGTACCTGCTCTGATACTGCAGAATTAAAAAGTGCTTTGGAGGGAATGAATATGGAACTACCTACATTAAAATCAAAATGGTAAGGCAAAATGTGACATTTCGGGGCTCATTATTGTCTGCACCATGCCTTGAAGGTGTGAATTTGTGACTTGAAATTTACTATGGCCTTCAAAACTCTCCTATTTTTTCATTTCAAATTTCATTTAATATAATAGTTGAAGAAATTTTAAACTTGTGTGAGCGTACCTTAAACAAACACATGTCATTTTTTCTAAGCCTGACCACAAAGTTACAACATTCAGACACACATACACACACATATACACAATCACACACACCTACACTGGGTTTCTGCTGTGTGTACCTGTATGACAAATGTGTTGTTTCTGTGGTGTCTGGGTAGATTATCATCTGCCATTTATCTGGGGGCATGAAGGTGCCATTTGTTATTTGGACAATGAATGGTGCTCTCTGGAAAGCCTCCCGATTACACACAGTGTGGAAACAGTAATGAGACCAACAGCACTGTTGCTATGGAGACAGGAAGCAAGATTTGCCACCTTGGACTCATACGTCTGTCATAGTTTCATTTGTGTTTTGTTAGTTGCTGATTCTACGGTTAATTTCAGCTTTTGAGAGACACAACACTCACACTGAACTTTCTTACTGATAATCAGGATACCTATCTGGATGTTCACTCCAAGGTTAAATATAAGAGTTCGTGCTATATATAGCTGTACTTACTACACCGCATTGTAATTGCAACATAACAGCATTCGCTTCGTAGTCACACTAAAACAGAGGGAGGCTTCAAACCTCCGGCAGCAGACCTGGTTCCACCTGTGCTATCGAAGCCGCTCAGCTGAGTTTAATGCCCGTGTTCCAGGGAGCACTCTGCCAGCCTTTATGCAAATGTTAACACATCTGCCTGTAAATGTCATTGCTTTTTTATTCAGAGCTACATA
Organism: Myripristis jacobus; assembly: GCA_900302555.1. Lineage (NCBI taxonomy): Eukaryota > Metazoa > Chordata > Actinopteri > Holocentriformes > Holocentridae > Myripristis > Myripristis jacobus. The sequence goes on along the minus strand of OMLB01012311.1, from coordinate 14,293 downwards.
GACATTACATAGAAACTTCACCTTAAGTTTCATCTTATTATATACACATAAGTCCAACCCGTGTGTACTCTTGAAATAAAATCTCTACTTTGAGTGTGTAGAGAATAACGACCGGATCTATTACAGTGGGAGCAAACCAACAGCACAGGGAGGTTATTTTTAAGTGTTTTTCATATGATACCTAATCTGACAGATGACCCCTCATGCAGTTGTTTCTAAATCTTTATTTTATTGGATCAATTGTGTGTTATTTCTCTTTTGAAAAACAATAACTGAGCTTTTTCATAGCTTAAAATATTGGTCAAAAAACCTTGTTTCACTGACTAAAGTAAATATTTGCCCATTTAATAAAGCTGAAAAGTAACTTTAAGATGGACAACAAAAAATGTCTTTTTGTTTGATATTGTAGTGGGAAATTTTTCTATACATGGAGATGTTGCCCTGCTCATCAAATTAAATTGGAAACTTAACAGTTTTGAATATTTATATATGTACGTATATGTATGTATGTAAATATGTATGTATATGTGTATATTTATGATGCCTATAATATTCAGGTTCTTTTTGTCACAGTAATAGAGGTGTTCATTCAATTCTATGTTTGGCATTAAGCTCATAGTTAGTGGTGCTGTTGTACTGGACTGCATTTTATTGAGAGGTGTTTCTAATATTCTGCCCCTTTCATGCATATAAATAGGGAGGACAAAAAATTAGAAACACCTCAATATATTGTAGTCCAGTGCAAGACCTCTGCAAGCTACAACCTCAGTTATAAAAATATACATTTATACATTCTCCACAATGTAAACAAAAACTGAACATTATAAACTTTGTTAAAAGATAGAATTTATGACAGAGCTGTTGCATTGAACTGCATTAGACTGTGCAGGTGGGCCTGATAAAGTGGACACTGAGTGTATTCCCCTATAGGCTTAGCTGGTCAGTGTCATGAAAATAACCTAAAAATCACCTGACCTCTGTTCATGTGAGTGTGTGTGCGAGCATGTATGCAAGGTTAGCATAGTTGAGTAGAACTAACCTAATAACTAAAACTACCTGTGAAAAAACATTTTAGTTAACTGAAATGAAAATGAAAACTAGACTTCAGAAAAAAAATGAAAACATACTGAAACAATGTGCTATTATGAAACTATCCAAAATAAAATTAAAAAAAAAAAAAAAAAAAGAGAGAGAACGAAAATAGAAACAGAAAATTTCTTTAGTTTTCGTCTTTGTCATTTTGATCATTTTGGAAGTATGTGCTGATGTTTATATGCACCAAATTCTGAGATGTTTGCATGGCTGAGTCAGCTGCCATCACAAAGTGTTGTGTTTGAATTGTAATGCCCATTCTGAACCTCTTTATTCTAATACTGAAACTAGTAAAAACTAAACTAAAACTAAACATTTTTAAACAATAAAAACTTAACTGCAACAAGCAAATCCATTCTGGAAGCTACTAAACTATTCCAACTTAAGTTAAAATCAAAATAAACATAAAAAAATATCAAAGAATACAAAACTGTATTAACTGATGCACATGCATGTATATAAGCATTTGCTGGTTATCTGTGGGTTCATAAGTTATATATTCTAATTCACAGTCAGGGAGCCTCCATAAGAGAGTTATCTGCAGTTAACCAGTTATAGTAATGTTATAGATATAGTAATTTCTAAAATAAACCAAATAAAAAAAATAAAATAATAAATAACCTTCAGTGCCTTAAGAATTGTTAAAATGGCATTTTTGATGCAAATATAGATATTGTATAGGGTACTGAGTGTTTCTCTACTTTAGGTTATATTTAGCGGTGGCAGAGTTGGAAGACTTAGGATAGGATAAATGCCCTGAATTGTGTCATTTCACAAAAAGATGTGATTGAGTGTAGATTTTACTTATTTAATGTTAGGTAGTGTTATTCAGGTTCACAGCTGGTTTCTTCCACATGTATGTCCACTCTTAAATGAATATAGGACAGGATAATTTTTTATTTATGTATTTATTTATGGGTACTTAAGTCTAGAACTTCATGTCCTAATCCATTTATTTTTTTAGTGTCATTTTCTTATTCTTGCCATTACAACTTTTATGAGACTTGAGAGTTATGAGAAATAGGCTGTTGAAAGTTTTAAGTGGGTGGCTCCTAACACCGATAAAGATGTACATGTGGCTGCATGTCTATACTACACACAGCTCACACCATGGCATTTTCACAGAACAGAGGTGTGCTGGTTGATGTGTGTGCCGTTCATCATTCATCGTTAACATAACCACAGCGGCGGTGGGAGGAGGTGGCTACAGCTGGCAGTGTCTGTGTGTATGTTGTAGTTCATGTGGTGGCAGCATTCAGACCAAAATAATGTTTGTTGAAATGCATGTGACCAAATCATGTGTGCTTCTGTCCTTGACCCTCTGCCCCCTTTGCTTTCTTTTTCAACTATTCTTTCTTGTCTTTTCACCCTCTTTTCTTCCCCACGTAGTCCCATCATTTCTTGCTGCAGGATCCAGTGTGTGGAGATCAGCCTCATGGTGGCACCCAAGAGCAGGAAGCTGGAAGTTGTCCTCACTATCAAGTAGAGCAGAGTCTGTCAACCTTTACCTGTTCAAGCCCTGTGTTTCTCTTAGAAATAAATCAAGGCAAGAAAGTACAGAAGCTGAATTTTCCCTAATGAAAAAGAGCCAGTGTCCACATATACATAGCTAAGTAAATTAGTTTATTCTTAAAGGTTAGTAAAACAAAATTAAAAACTCCTCAGTTTAACAGTATAAACTTGCATATTAATGGGGAAGAAAAAGCTTTTGCTCAGGACCACCAGTGTTTTCATGGTGTTGGGTTGAAGAGCCACTAGGCGGTGCTCAAGGCCTACTAGTGTGCTGTGGCCCAGTTGAGAAGCCTCAGTCTGGATGAGTGGCAGTGAAATGCAGCCCTAAAGGTGTGGAGCAGGATGTGTTTTGCCAGGCAGTTGATTGCATCCACCTGCCATTTCAGGTCTGATGCAGGGAAAAGTTCACTGTCAGGACTTTTGTTTGAAAGAGGTGGAACCAGAAGTTGAAATTACATTTGTGGGTTAGGAATTAGCACTTTTGCCAATAGCATTTACAGCTAGTAGTGTTTTGTGTCAGCATGCAACTCACATTACAGCAAAGACAGTTCTGTCTTTTCTTCTTGTTCAGAGATGGAGAGCAGCTGCAGCCAGAAAGAAGAGGCTGTGGGTGCTTCCCAGTTTGAAACAATCAAAGCCTCGTCCATTTTGAATTCGGTGAATACAAAAGGTCAATCCTGCATAAACTCTCACTGGTTGGGGGTCAGTGGGTCAGGTGAAATTAATTTGCCATCGGAAGTAATTATTTATTTTCATGTCGGGTGGGCTTTTGAATGGGTGTGAATGGGACAGGACTATTTCTTTAGCACTGGTGTGTCTGCCCCATAAATCAGTCCCTGCCGGTCCCTATCGCAGTGGCTGCCAGGAAATAAGTTTGATTTAATCTAATCATCTTCCTTTATTGCAAAGGGGTTAATTACTTAACCAGCCATGTGATAGAAATTAATCACCTGAGCAGACGATTTGGGAATATTTTAGTGTATTCCAGACAGGGAAAGTCAAGTAATGTGATCATATTCTCTGGGTTACTCAGGACATTCTGCTTTACAGGAATGTAGCAGAATGTGTTTCACAAATTGCTGAATACATTCATCACACGAGATGGTTTTCAGCCCAACTTGAGAGGAAATTAGACTTAACAAGGATTAATAAACCAGTGAGGTGCAACATTTTTACAGGTGCTTTGACTTAGATTTAGAAGTGTTAGGAAAACTAACAAGGTCAAAATAACCCACATGGCCAAAATATCTGTCTGGTACCGTTTGAGTTTTGAGCTCTAAGGGTATTGAAATGATTGAAGTGATTTCAAGAAAAGTCTGTTTTAGCAGAATGTCATTCTCCTTTAAAAATGTCTGGTAGTGCTCACTGCAAACATGAACTCAATAAAGTCAAGTTTCAACAATTTGTCCTTGGAAGTCATTTGGCTGCTTGCAGTGTTGGTGAAGCTTGTGTTAAATGTGTGTTTGTGTGTTTGACCTTCAGTGTAGAACAGGTAGTTTCAGCCAAGCACTCTGATTGGTGGAAGGCACATCCTAACCAGGCTGATGATTCCCATGATGCTCAGTTAACCAGGCTTTATTCATGGATATATCTAAATATATCTCATGCAGTAGCAAGGGAGCTAATTACCAGTCTCTCTCTCTGTCTCTCTGTCTGTCTCAGATGTACTGCATGTATGCACATCACTGAAGAAAACTTTTCAGACAGTCCACGTGCTCTAGAAAAATGTGAAAGTGCTCGTGGCCAGTAAAGCTGATCCCTATTCTGGCAGTCTGTATTTCTGAGCCTTTTTTCCAGCCTGGAGCAGTGAACTCCACTTGTTAAACAACTCCTGTCAAACTGTCCTTCACTAATGTCCTGTACTTACTGTAGCAGCCAGCTCCCAGGCCTCAGTGTGTAATTGTCTGGAAAAGAGCAATAAAAGTGTGGGCGATGAGAAAAACGTGGCAATGAGATAAATCTTTTATGATGTGGGTAAACTGGGTCACTGCAGCAGCAAAAGACTAGAATACATATGGGGCACGGCAGAAAATGGAGGACACTAGATACAGAGGATATATTCAAGACCATGGTTTCTTGATGCGATTTAACTGATCTTAAGTTGCTCAGCTCCTTGTTCTCAACGGCCCAACAGCCTGTCAAAGTATCAGTACACCTGATCGCACTGTTGTCATTTCACAACTCAAGCACTGAAAACTGTCATGAAGCAGGTTGAACTGGATGCATCAAAATATAATATCAATACAATACAATATCAATCAAAAATTGAGGGTATTGCACTTAAATGCATTACTGTAAAAAGGAGCAGCAGAGGGATACATACCTGCAAGTCCACAAGTTGCCTTCATCATGTCTACTGTTGCAGGTCTTAGCAATAAATGCGTAAAGACTGTAATATAAAATCAGAGTGCTAAAGACCATTCAGCCTAAACATTAAAACAGCCATCGCTTCTGAAATATCAACAGAGATGAAAACCAGACAGGTGCAGTCTCCCCCACAGCCACTGCAGGTCAGTGTTGGACTGAAATGAAGCCAGGCTGCTCTGATGCTGCTTCTCCTCCAAGTGCTATCAGAAAAGGTACTGCATTTCTTTTTCTTTTTTTGTTTGTTTTTTACCTTCAACTTAATGGTTAATGAAAGAAATTTTTTGTGAAGAATAAAATATCGGTGATGTGGAATTTCACCTGTACCCCACTGCTGCCCAGACTGAAAGCAAGAGCTACATGCTTTAAAATATAAATATAAAATGAAGCATAATTAAAGCAAAATTGAGCTGTGGTAGAGAGTTGGGTTGTATAGTGCCCTGGACGTGGTGGTGAAATCTCCTCAGTAGCTGCTCTGTGCTCCCCTGGGCTGCTAATCCACAATACGGATTTCTGTTTCTCCATTCACTTTACAATGCAGCAAAACAACTCCCAAAATTACACTTTTACTACATAAACAAAAGTGAGCAAAGTGAATATCAATGAGAAACAACCCAAACAAAGTCCTTATACCTGTTTTTTTTTCCCTGTGTGTGTCTCTGTGTGTTTGTGTGTGTTGGCACAATGCATTTTGTTCATGTTTGTTTATGTGCTAAATGTTATTTTTGGAGCTGATTTGCTATGTAAGTGAATGGAGAGATAGAAATATAGTATTATAGACCAGCAGCCCAGGGGAGCACAGAGCAACTAATGAGGATATTTCACCATCATGTGGACTCATATAACACCCAGGGAACTACACAGGCCAACACTTTATTTGCTTTTATGTCATGAACACTAGACATTGTTGTTGTGCCCTGATGTTTGGAAATGGTTTGAACTTGGTTTGACCGCCGGCCTCAGAGTCCGGACAGCTGACACAACGTGGGGCCCATGGATCCTCATAAGCTCATTTATGCATTCCCACATGTGCATGTATGCACTCATGCACACTTATGCCCCTTTTCCACCGACGCGGTTCCAGGGCTGGTTCAGAGCCGGTGCCTGACTTAGCACCGGTTTTTTGGTTTTCCACCGCCCAGGCACGGGCCAAACTGGTTCCAAACTGGTGCTAGGCAAGCACCAGCTCCGAGCAGGGGCTAAACAGGAGCCAGAGAAAGAACCGATGACGCGACCCACCACGTCATTGGTGGGCGGGGTTACAGACCCAGCGGGAGCAGCGAACGCTATAAACATAAACACATTAACTATGGCT